>MINK01191315.1:0-16671 GCA_001735545.1 Phormia regina | reverse complement strand
AAATTTAAACAAGTCTGGAGAAATGATTCCGATTGCTTAAAAAAAATTAGGTGCGAATCAATGGCCAGACCTATTTTGAAAACCAATGTCTAACAAAGCGATCATCCACACCATTATTAATAATACTACAATGGCCCAAACACTCTCCTCTCACTCGATAACCAGACCCTTAAAAATGGCTTGTTATGATCGAAAATTAGGTAAAAACAAAAACTTAAAGTACAAAATGATGTTTTTTTGTAAGAACAATTTTTAAGTGAAGTCTTACACTAATTTTCAGCAAATTTATAAGCCCCTAAAATATTTTCTTGGTTAATGTTCTTACCTTTTTTTTAAAAAAAAAAGTAGTGTGCGTTTATAGGAATATGCTCCAGTGTAGTGGTTATGCCATTTTGATCAAATATTTGATTAATCTGAACATAGCTTAACAAAAGTTTTCTTGATTATAATTACTTTAAGCTGTAGTAAATGAAAAAAGTTTGCAATTGATGAATTAATTAAATCAATCAAGTAGAAATGAAATTAGATTTTAATTTTATTTTTCTTTAATATTTCTTTAATTTTGATGCAAAATAAAACAAAGTGTTGATTATTAGAAAAAATCAGTAGTATTTTTATATAAATAAAATATGGAATATGTTACGGTCAAACTCAAAATATGTCGAACTTTTTATTTCTTTCTTACATTGTATTCATTTTTTTCCATTTGTTCATTTAACTTATCACACATCCTACTTTATCTTAGAAAATAGTACAATTTGTTTTTCCAAGTATTACTTATAATTCTAAAAAACATTCTACTTACTTTTGCCATTACTATGTATTGCTAGGTGTGTGTGTGTTTTTTAACGAATATTTTCCAAAGTCGTATTATTGCTTAGGTTTTTTTCACTTTATATTTGTTTTTCCTTTTTTTTTTTTTTGTTGCTTTTAATTTTTTTCTTGTATGCAATTCGCAGCTTTGGCATGATGATAAATGAAAAGTAGTATTCAAGTGTAAAGAGAACAAAGATTAATTTGCACCTGAGGCGAAAATAAGTCAAAAAGTTTTTTTATATACATATATTTCCAGGTATTTTTTCAAGCATTACAAAATAAGTGCTGATCCTTAGTAAATGCTTGATAATAAAGAGTAGTTAGANAAAAAAAAAAAAAAAAAAGAAATAATAATAATCAACTATGATGAAGACTGCGTTAGCTAAAAAATAAAGTAAATTTAAACAAACACCTTCTTTTTAATGTAAAATTGGAAGAAAAAAAATTCATGAAGATGACTTACTAATAGGAATTTTTTTAAATGCTTAGCAAAAAAAATCTTTAGTAAATAATATTGTTATGTTAAATCATGTTCCTGATTTATTTATATTATTAAATTATTATTAAATATTCTATTAATTTTTTTTTTACTTTTTTATTGGTTTTATGATCTTAATTGATTTATAGTTATTTTAAGATTTTCCATTATATCATTTTTCTAAAACCTTTAAATCTCTAGTATCAGCTTTTTGTCAAATCTTGTAAAAAAGCTACTAAATAAATCCCTTCCTAATTTCCTTAAAACTCCCCGATAGTTTATGTCCTTTCAGCTAAATAAGGAATTTCTATATTTTATATTTTATTTTATGGCTTAAATCATCACTACTACAATAATACAATAATAACAAACATTTTATTATTACTCGTCTTATAATCCCAAAACAATAAGTCCCATATGTCTTTTTAATACTATTGGTCAATTATCTCGGCAATAAAATAAGTTACGAGCACACAATGCATGTTTGATACCAACCACATTTTATTGGTTTTTATTAAGTCTATTAAAAAAAATGGTTACAATGAGTGTGTATGTGTGTGTGTCAACATACGTTATATCCATACACCAAGCAAACACAAAATCAAATGTATTTAATATAAAGGAATTCGTAATTGATAAAAAAATATAATATAAAATTTAAGTACATTATTTTAAGTTTAATATTTTATGTTTGTTGGGTTATTTTATATGCATAGGTATATAGTGTATTGTATTTGTCTCTGTGTAAAACGAATGAAAATTTCTAAACAAACAATATTTCATTATAATAAGACTACTACTTGATTGTGGTAATCGTAAATTGTATGAAGCATAAAGAAAAGAAAAAAAAAAAGTAAAACGAAGCAGAAACAAGTGACTTTTTTGTTGCAGCAACATACAATAGTTAAGTCAAAATCGTATATGAAAAGAAAAACACAATAAAATGACAATAAATTTAAATTGTGGTCTTAACAAAATCAAATAAGCTGCTTTTTTTACTCCTTTTTGTGTGATTTTCAGTTTTACCCCTTTTACAACCCAACAAACTTAGTATTAAATTTAAATGAAAATATGTTTTTATAAAAACTACTTAAAAAAATAATATATATTTTGAAATTAGAAATATTAGAATTATTTGAAACTCTTTAAATACTTTTCACCCAAAAAACGATGAAGTTTTTCAAAAAAAAAAATAATATTTTCGCAATTTCAAATTGAAACTAAGTGCATACTTTCAACTTTTTTGCAAGTTCTTAATAATTACTTCCAAAAAAGTGAAAATAAATAAATTTTTAGCGGAAAAAATGGTAAATAATTTCTAACAAAATTTAAATTTTATAAATTTTAAAGCATTTTTATTATTACCTAGCAAAAACTTTGGTTGCCAAGTAATGAGTTAAGAAGCTAATATAACGGTTTTACACTACTTACACATTAGCTGAATAACCCATTATTTTAACACGGTGATGACATTAGAGGCAACTACTTTCCTCATGTCATTACTCAGATGTCATTAGGGGAACTAATTACTTTTAAGTTGTTCAGTAACTCATTGATTTTAAAATATTACAGAAGCCATTAGTTGAAACAAAAGTTATCATCTTAAGGAATCTGCCCTCCGCAGAAGTCCCAGGCTGAAAATTTTAATTCCAGAGTTTCATGTTATCTCGAATGTAATTTAATTCAATTTTCCTTACTTTTAAATAAAACGAAAATATGTTAAATCCGGGCATTTTTGGCTACTGGAACTGTTCACACCTCTTCAAACTATAAAAAAGAGCAATAAAAATTTTACACCTAATTTTGCAATAATCTTTTGACACTTACCATAATTTACAGAAGAACAAGCAACAAAAAAATTGAAAATTGTAAAAATATGTTCATATTTAATTTAATTGGGTATTTTTAAATGTCGAGGAAATTTTTATTTTGAATATTTTGTCAATTATTATTTTATTATATTTTTTAACACACAAACCGACTTTATCAAAGACAACAATTTATGGTCAGTTTTTTTAAACCTTGTCATTGAATAAGTTAAGTAACATCTGTTAACTACCTGCCATTAACCAAGTTTTTGCTGGGTAGTTTCTAACAAAATTTAACTTTTAATAAAATTTTTAAAGCATTTTTTATATATATTTAATAGGACAAAAAACAGATTTTTTATTAAAAACAATCGTATAAACATAGTTTTAAGGGGAAGTACTTCAAATGAGATGAAAAAGAAGTATAAAAAATAACATTCTAACTAATGGCAAATATGGGTTAAAAAAAGGAATTCTGCAAGCTCTTTTTCACTACTAAGTAACTTCCTTCCAATCCGTCAACACAATGTTAAAATCAAATGTAATTTTCAGTTTTTTTTTGCTGGGCACACAATTAATATATATTGTTTGGGTTGCAATATGTTCATACATTGAAACATTGTCTCCAGTTAACAATCTAAATCAATAACGAAGAATAACATGAAAAATTGCTATCGATGAATTTGTGAAATATTGCTTTTTGATATTGTTTGCAAAGGATAATCTGAGGTGTAAATAAACTTCATCATTCCCAATTTGTAATTTAGCTAATATTATCACACTTTGTAGATATTGTAAAATTTTAACAAAAAATAATATAAAAAGTTTGTTTTTTTAGCAGTAATTGATAGACATTTTTTATACATATTTTTTATATTCAAATAAATTATTATCCGTTAGAATATTTGAGGCTCTTAAAATATCGTTTTGTCACAGAAGATTCCCAATAGTTTTTTTTTGGAAATAATTCCTATGATTTGTAAACCGTTGGAGGTACCTAAATAAAAGTTCTTAGTCAGAGCTGAGGATTTTAAGTTAATTCGGGGAGAATAGGCCGCTTCTAGATCACGGCGCTAGTATGTAGGCATCCCAGATATTGATTGTGTGAAAATTTGTGTGAAATTTATTTACAAACGTAGCAGAGCAGCATACAATCTTAAGTTTGGAAAGAGAATCTAACGACCCTCTCATTGTGAGCTAAGGAAGCACAATTTAGGGTCTACTTTGGTATAAACAATTTTTTCAAATGCGCTTTGCTAAATTTTGTTTTTCGTCCTGATTTCAAAATATCAATAGTTTGAAAACTTTCAAGTTAAAAAATCGTTTATCGAACTTTTTTTTCATTCAATAGATGCTATGGCTCATTATAAATTTTATGTAAACTTAAACTGTCCGATTAAAAGCAGCGTTACCGTTGAGAAATTTTGTTAAATAATTATTAATAAAAAGGGGAAGCAACTTAAAAAATCTCTTAAAGTATTATTTATTGATAAAGCAAAAAAAAAAACTATATTAATAAAAACCACCATAATTGATTATAATTTTAACAAATTTGTTTATATTCTAAAAAATCTATTCTAAAATTTATTTATTTTTTTTTTAAAGTATGTTAACATATAATCCTATTTTAGTTCTTTCATTCCGTAACTATAGTTGTTTAAGTTCTCGCCGGACCAATTTAGAAATGAACACATTGATCCACAGGTATTTAATTTAAGTCTCTGGCGACATAACTGTTTCATTAATTCGTAAATTTAAGGAAAAAACTTCCCCCAAACAGAAAAAAATTACCAATTAATAAATTAATTAAATCAATCAAGTAGATGATTGAATGAATTAAAAATGTGGAAAGAAAAAAAAAACATACCAAAATTTATTTTTTATTTTATTTTTTCTTGAACATATTTATTAAATTTTGATGCAAAATTAAACAACTGAGTTAATTATAAAAAATACGGTAATAATTTTTTCTGTGAATAGCAACATTTCAAAACATATATTTTATATCTTGATTTATTTTATCTTGATTATATGTTTAGGTTTTAATGAAACCCAAATGGATAAGACAAAACGAATGCTTATGAAGTGTGTAGCGGCACAGAAAATATGTATTCCATTTTATTCTGTTTTTTCCCTTTAGAAATGTTTGGATCCATAGGGAAGGAGAAAAAAGAAAATGTTTCTTCCCAAAGTAAAAGCCCTTAATTTAAGGAAATTGTTAAAAAGTTCATTCTATTTTACTTCCCCAAAAAATTCCACCAAGATCACTTTTTTTATATTTTTCATTAAAAATTTTGTATGAAAATCTCCAATCATCCATATTTCGCTTTTTATACACCCAATTGGAAAAATGACTTTTATTTGTGATTACTTGTACCTCATATTAAAAATTGTAATTTTATATAAAAATTTTAAATTTTCATGTTTCAATATATATATATTTTAAATTAATTTATATTTAAAATGAAGAGTATATAACATTCGCCACAGACGAATATATTATTTTAATTTATTTGTATCTTTGTATCTTACAGTAATGCCTGCCATTTTACATATACAATTTTTGTTGTGAAGATTTCACAAAAAAGTAACAAGAAATTTCTAACAAAACCTCACATATATAAAACATCTATGTAAGTGTGTTTGTAAGATATTGAGAGGGATAAAATATAAATTCAAGTGCAAACGACAACAAAATTCTCCCTGACTTAGAAAAAAAGGAAATAAAAATCAACGATTGGAAAATAAAAAAAAATACTTTACAACAGTAAAATCTAAGTCAGTAGTCGTCGATACTCATGACACTTGTACGAGAACACATGTGTTAAGCTTGTCTCTGAATGAATGGTTTTTCAATACAAGATGCAATTTAGAGAATTTCAAACAGAGACAGAGAAAAAAAGAAAACAATATAAAAATAGATGCATACTTATGCAGCAGCAGGAATATAACTTGTATTCTTAAAACCAATAAACCGCAAATACACATTCGTTACAAGGATGTCGCTAGCTAAAGACAATTGAACAAACGTTTATACAATAGAATAAAATTATAATAATCCAAGATGACCAAACTTGGAGCAAAAGAAATCTAGGACGATTTGGAAATAAAGTAATATCAATGACTTTTTCTTGGTTGTGATTCTTCAAATTTCCAAATATATGGCGAATTTTAAAATATATTATAGACTTATGAAACAAATATACGAAAATGACAGGCATTTAATTTTTTTCTTGATTTAAAAAACTGTTTTTGGTTTTCCTAAAAAAACGTTGACTAAAAACTGTGCCAACTATTCTTAAACCATTTTTAAATCAAATATTCTTTCAAACGTTTGACTTCCCCGCTCTAAGCTAATGCCACATTTTATTTCAGAGAGAGAGAGAGAAAAACAGTACACCAACTACTAAAATCTCATAAAACAGCTAAAAACAAAACCACCAGAATGAAAATCTTCTGTTTATGGTACAATACAATCTCCAATGATAAAATGTCACACAAACATTGCTGCAGCAGCAATAGTTTAGTAAGCGAATTATAAAAAAATATCATACACATATACACAAACACTCACTATAATCTCGTGAGCATTTTAGTTATAAATTTCAATTTCCGTTCCATTTAGTGGGTGGCAAATGAAATAACAGTTTTCATTTAACCTTTATGGCTTAAAAACATTTGTTTTCTTCGATTTCTTTCCACTACTAAACGTAAACAAAAACAACAAGTTTTAAGCAAAAAAAGAATAAAAAAAACGTTTGTGCTACTGGCGTATTNNAAAAAAAAAAAAAAAAAATAAATAAATAAAAAAAGAAAACGTTTGTGCTACTGGCGTATTTTTAAAATAGCAAAATAGAAAAACTTAAAAGCAAACCTGATAGCAGCAGACTCACATACACAAAGCCTTTAACATTCAATAGATTATAGATCGAAAAATTTATATAAATTTAGTTTTTTTTTTTTTTTGCTCAAAACAAGCTGCTTCAGCTCAACATCCGGCATAAACAGCTCAAATCCATGTGACCCACAAAATAATATATAGTACTACATGGCGTATTAAAGTCATGATGACAGTGTATATGTTACAGATTTTTATATACACGGTTTTTTTTTCTATTTGTTTTCTATAAAACTTATAAACTTATTATTTTTGTTGTTGTTGTTGCTGTTGCTGTTGTGATTTGTATTTGTGTCATATGCTTTGTAGAGTTTTTTTTCCAGTTCAATACTGATTAAATTTTAAAGGACCATTTTTAGTGTTCAGCGTACGGTGTTGTATGACCTAATTTTATGTTGATTATGGTAAAATGCAGTAGAATATATAGAGAAAATGCATAAATTATAATTATGAAAGGAAAAAGTTTTTGATTTAAAATGAAAATTTTGTAATAGATAAATGTGTCATTATTTGGTTATAATCATTGAATAGAAAGATACATATGTTATTATTATAGCTTGAGGTACATGCAAATTATTAAAGTTTGAAAATCTTTTTAAAAATAGCTGAATGCATTTTATGCCAATGCTTTTGATTTTAAATTTTGAATATAAACAATATAATAACTAGAGTAGGGTAGAAGGTGGAATATTTGTATTTGATAGGGATACATTTATTTTTGAAATCAATTTTGAAAACGAAGTAAGTCAGGGTTCACACACAGAAATTTTTCTTGCCGTAAAAATATTAATTAATGAAGTTAATATTTTTGTCTATAATATAGAACACTAAAGACCTACCATGTATATTTAAGAAAAAGATATTAATTTGTAAAGTTCTTAATATTTTTTCCTTTTGTTAACCGTCATATTTTCAAACCGGAAAGAAACATTGGTCAGAAATTTCATGGTTCAGAAACACTTGCAATGGTCAATGCATGAAATCGTAGATGTTAAGTCTGATTGCTGTCCGCTTTGACATGGTATCACTCCATTGAATTTTAATTATTTTAAACAAAATTCAATTAAACTTATAAATTTTTGAGTATTTCTTCGAATGCTGCATTAATATAAAATAAAACTATATAGAGGAAATCGATTCTGCCCCATGTCCAAGTAATGGGTTTGTTGCGGCGTTTTTAGTTTAACTTAACATGAAGATAGTCGAAATCAAAAGGGATTTAATATAAACCAACATATCAATGTTTTTATTACTAAAAAAAGTTTATTTATATTGTGAATCTTAGGATATGCTAGATTCCCAACGAAATTCTAAAAAATATTGCTGCAAGGATCATATAAATATTTGAATCCATAAAATCTTCGTACTGACATATCCTTTGTAAACTAGATCAAAATTAAAATATCTTTTTTTTTTCGATTGTTTTCATATTTCTTTTATAGTAATAATATGCAAAAATCTAGCATCGCAAGAAAGGTCTTTAGGGTACGTATTTAATGAGATTACAAAAATTTAGAACCTGATCAAAATAAGTCTAAAGAAAAAATATATAAAAAAATAATAGAACTAAAATCTTAATATATTTGTGGGATTGGAGCCTGGTCGCGCCACTACATCTGGCAGATGTTGGTAATGAAATGGTTTAATTAGTTAACGGATAAAACATTCTGGACGGAGCTAGTGTTGGGTCACGTATACAATATACAAAATATGGACTAGACATGTTATAACGAAAAAGGAATATTCCAGATGACGTTCTTTAATTTTATAAACGGACTTACAATGGACAGAAAAGTAAAAAATATAGGTTTCGCTAAGAATTTTCTAAAGATTTAGAGAAATAGCGAGTTGAAGCTAAAAGTTATAAAGTTGAAGTTGAGTTAAAACCAGCGGTAGCCAAACTCTTAAAAATTGTTAAACTAAAGTGAAGTGAATATTTTACTTTTAAGTTTTAATAATTTAAAATGAACTTTAAATACAATTATTTATTAATCAAAATAAAATCGTATTTCACTGATTTTTCTAATTAAAGCCATCAAGCTTTAATCGCAGGGATATATATAAAAAATCCCACATATATTATTAAAATGAAGTGTATGTTTGTTTGTGCATAAATCACATCTAAACCGATTTTTACTAAATTTAACAGAAAGTTAGTACCAGTGCCGGAGGTAGTTATAGGCTATATCACACCCAAATTTTACTCACTTTTTTTAAACCCACTTAATTAGCTATGCCAATTTTCAGGAAATTTTACAAACAGATAGTTTTAGTACAGGTGATGGTTATAGGCTATGTAAGAACTTGGTTGCATGCAACGCCCACTTTTTTAAAACTTTTAAATGGCTATATCGATTTTTACAAAATTAGACACACAGATACCCAGCAAACAGAAGTTATGTTTAAGGAAGTTTATTTTCTCTAATTCCATAATATCAATAGATATATATTTTCAGGATCAGGATCTGGATGAAATTTTTCACACAGATTGTAAAAGTGCCTGTGGTTGTTATAGGATATGTAAGATCTAGATTGGATTTTACGCCCACTTCTTTAAAATTCTTAAACGGTAGTAAATATTTGATACCGCCTAATAAGGGGTAGTGAAGCACACCGGGCTACGCTCGTAATATAATTATACCGAAATTTGTCCACAATATATCCCGGACAACCTCTTAAAACAGATTTATAAAAAAATAGTAGGAGCCTAATATTGATAAAGCTAACAAAAACGATCCAAGAAAGCTTAGTATATGTTGATATATATGATCTCGCCTTTTCAAACTAAAAATGTAACGAATAATTCTGTTAAATATGACTCTATATTTCCCCAGTGTGTAACATCCAGCACTAGAAATAACTTCAGTGCAATATAATATATGCGGCATCAGAATAGCTGTAGCAACCCTTCTCTTTATAGCACAGGGTAAATAAATATTTAACGAGTATAATCGTTTCAACAGAAAAGACACACGGGAAGATAAAAAATCAATATGTGGTGAAAAATTTAGTAAATTGTCCATTATAAGACCAAGACATTTCATCTTACCAACAAATTCTGCAGGAACATTATCAATCTGAACCTTAACGTTACTAGTATCAAACCCAAACCCCCTCAACTTCGTTTTGTTAAGATTCACACAGAAACCATTGTCTGAAGCCCATGACATAACTCTACTTATGACATAATTTACAACATTTTCCCAAAACATCTAAAAAATCAGCATCAGTGTAACAAGCAAACTGTACATCATCTGCATAAACAAAAGAAATCAAGAAATTCCATCAACTTCAAGCAAAAGGTCATTTATGTAAAGCATAAATAATAGGGATCCAATAACCGACCCCTGTGGGATACCACTAATGATCCGTTTGATTCTCGACTCGGAAGTACCAACCGATACATATTGGTATCTATCACTGAGGTAAGATCGAATCAAACTACACGAGGAATAGGAAAAACCAAAATTATACAGCGGTTTATAAAGTAATCTGGAGTGCAATACCCTGTCAAAGGCTTTTGAAAAATCTACTGAAAGTAAAAAAAAAGCAACTGCCTGATTGAATCTGTCAAAGAAATAAGTAAAGAGGTGGTGCTATATCCCCTCCGAAATCCCGATTGAGAGGGATGAATCAGACAACCATGATCAAGATACTCAGTACAGGAAGTATAGAAATAGGACGTAAATTGTCAAACTCACTTGAATGACCTTGCTTCCTTATAGGAACAACCCTAGCTATTTTCCACTTATAAGGGAAACAGGAAGTAGTGATAATTGTGTTAACAAGATGGAGCAAATGTGAGGAAATAAAAGGAAAAACCAACTTAATGAACTTCACAGGTAAAGCAATATTACCCATAGCATTGGATTTTATCTTAAGCAATGCATCATACAAAACTTTAGTATTGTCAAAATCATAAGTATTATAATCCTGTATCTGATAAGAAGCGAAATATTCATTCAGGTTATCCGGATTACACATCATCAAGTGTTCTCAAGTTTCAAGATCGGAATCCTGAAAAAATTTTCCCGCATTCTCAACTTCCTAATAACTTTTTTAACTCTGTTCCGATGAACACAAAAAACCTTCCAATTAAGTCGTGTCCTACACTACATGTAATGCCTATACGCCAAATCCCTCAAAGACTTCTGATAATGAATTTTATCTTTGCGAAGCACTGGCACTAGATCGTGCAGGAAAACAATATTTGACATAACAATTTCGAGTTGCAAATAAATACCACTAAAATCACAATCCTGTACTGCAGTCGCCAAGTCTTCAGCTTTCAATGCCTTATAATCTGGGTACGATACAAAACATGGAGAAGATGATATCGGAATGTCAATGGCCATAAAAATTAGGGAATGGTGAGAAACACCAGGACATTGCATTTGTCCTGAAGTGCAAATTGATATTGTAACACTCAAAAGAAAGAAATCGATCAATGATGTCGTATATTTATATTAACAAACAACTAAATAAATTAAATATATTTTTTATTTTAATTTAAATATAAGATCATTTTATATGATTGGAAGTATGTTAAAAAATTATAAAAAAATTGAAAGAAATTTGAAAACCAAAAATAGGAAAAAGCAAAAAACGGTTGGGTATAACTGCGTGTGGTTTCTATGGTATTATTTTGGAACTATTGTTTTGAAAAAAACCAATTTCAAAACTTTTTTGTGAAAAATTCCAAAATTTCGGACTTATTTATACTGGTAATAAATTTTTTTTAATGTCATTAAATGTGTACCTCAAAGTGCTTTCTTACAATACCAATTTCTTGTATTATTCTTTAAGAAAAAATTCTAAAGATCTGAAAAAGGGACCTATTTTCATTTTAATTTAGCTCGCGAAAGGATAATGTCAGGATCAAAATTTTATGATGTGATGTCTTAGAATGAAATAAATTTTCATTTGAGCTGGGAACATCGCTAACTTATTTTTTCTTCATACAAAATGGGCTTATGTGACTACATATTTTTTAAAAGTCAGAAAATAACAAAATAAAGCGTAATCTAATGAAAAACGAAGTTTTAAAAATATCTCTAAATTTACTTTTTTTTATTATATTCACGAAGTTATTGGAGCCTATTTACATTGAGGATTATCGCTGGGTTTGTTTTTGATATTTTGTTTTAAAGTTCCTTCAAAATTCCTCAACATTTACACATATAAATTTTTATTGTGAAATTTTTTAAAAAATGTTTGCAAAAAACGACAAATCAGAAAAATTAAAAATACTTTTGAAAAATTTGATGAGATTTTTAGCTTTGCGACGACGTACAAACTTAAAAGTTGCAGCGTTTTTTCCAGGGAAAATCCCCAATGGAAATGCAAAAATGATCTTAAAAACTGCTTAATTCTTAAATGCTAGATACATATCTTTATCATTTATGTCAAATTATATTAATAATAATTTTTTTCGAATCAATTTAATGACAAGTTTCTGCCATCACTTCAATGTGCAAAGGACTAAAAATTTTCTAAAAAGTATAGTTTGGTGAAACTCATTTCATCATTGACCTTAGTTATCTTAATAAATGTATAATATTTTCTTTACAAAACCTAAAAGTATAATAATTATAATTTCACTAAGGAATTTAAAAAAAATAATTGAAAACTTTCATTATAAAATCAAAAATTACATTTTATTTTATCCAAAATAAATCTTTCTCACATCCAAAACTTTAATTAAACCAAAATAACAAAGAAAAGTAAAAACTACAAAACAAACTATAAGATTTATATACAACATACCCTGACACACACACGCACACACACATACTTACTTTTTGGATATAAAAACCATACCCACAAAAAGTTTTTGACTGAGAATATTTTTTTTTTCTGGTTGTTGATACTTACTTTTTGCAGACATTGTCCCTAATCAGATTGTGGCAATACAAAGTTCAACAACAACTGGGACTTGGATTGAGACTGTGATTGTTAGACTTTGGCTAATTAATTAAACACATTTCATTGCAAGTTTTTTTGTTTTTTTTTTCTTTTGCCCCTAAAACTATACAACAAGTGAATGAAAAGGAAAAAGGGAAACATTTGTATTTAAACAAACAAAATGCTGTAAATGAAATGAAGAAAAAGTTTGAACTTTTGACACTTGGTTTCTTTGGGAGATACATAAATATGTTAATGTTTGCTTTTTTTTTGTGAGGAATAATAGAAAGTATAAGGAAATAAGATTTTCCAAGTTAATGTTATAATTTCTCAGTAATTCAATTAAAATTTTGTTATATTTGTTAAAAAAAAAATAATAATAATTTGTTTTAAACTCCTTTTAATTATTTGTGTTCTATAAAGAATTTAATTAATTTGTTTAAAATATTGTTATCATATTAAGCATTTCTCTTTACAATAAAAAAAAACTTTTCTTTATATTTTATTATTTATTTTAAATTAAGAAAAAAAAACAATTTTCACTTTTGATTGTCATTTCGTAAAACAAGGCAAAAATTGATTTTGACAGACAAACTCTTTTTGTTGTTGTTTAATTTACAGTAAATAAAAACGATTGTTATTTTCATTTAACATTATTATTATTTTATATGGTACTATTTTTTTGTTGTTGTTGTTGTTGTTCTTATAAATGCCTGAATTTATATGAATTTATAATTTATTTAAAATAATAAATTTATAAAATGTATGTCAGTAGTGGTTTATGTCAATATATGCAATTTACAACAAAAAAATTGCCATAAAATTCACAATTTACATTCACAATTTTTCATTTTCATGCCATTTTGATTGCTGTAAAATGAGCAACATTGAACAAAAACACACAAAAAGGACTAAAAGACAGAAAAGAAACAGGAAAAAAAATATGAAAAACCAAATAAGTCATATTACATAAAATGACATTTTCATACAATGAGTACAATGAAATTAAAATAATATTGACATACAACACAAAATATAATATTTAATACATGTAAACAGGCATACAAACACACATGCATATAAAGATACAATGCAATAGTATGTAAAATACTTGTTTGAAGTTGTGGTATATATTAACACTGCAGTTCTGATAATGTTTATATTGTTGACTCCTATATTATTAATGTCTTAATACAGTTACTTTTACAATCAGAACTGCAGGTTATATCTTACACTTACCCACACACTTATTTACGTATATGTATGTACAGATATATAAGAGTATGCGTAAGTGCAGTTGGAACTTCATACATTTGATGTTGTTGTTTTTTGTCTACTGCTGTTGAAAATCATTTAATGTTGTAATATTGATATGTTTAATATAATTTACACTTACGCAGCATTAATGGTTACTGACTTACAAACAAGTTTAGGGTACTCTACTGTATCAAAGGAGATCGTATGGTAAACTTAATGTATTTCATAGTTTAAAGTAATTATATTAAATTAAGAGTTCTGACTCATCTAGGAAATAAAATGTTCCAGAATAAGCGAATAATAATAACAATAATAATAATAATACACATGAAACATTTTAGAACATGTTCTTAAATTTTTTATAGTTCTAGAACTAGTGTAGTCAGAACCTCTTAGCATTCTCAGAACTAATGGTATCACAACAAATTCTAAAACTTGTGGAGCACAACGTAATTGTGGTTCTAAATTCGTTTAAAGGGATTTTTATAGAACTAAAGCGTAAGAACTAATTCCAAATGACTTCCACATTACTTCTGAGAACAAATTACCCATTCTCCTAGAGCTGTTTAAAATTATTATATAAAAAATGTGAAAAATAAAAAAAAATTGCCTTTGGAAATAGAGCATTAGAATTTAAAAAGAGTTTCTAAAATCATTCCTTTACGCTTCAATTGCACTAGTGCTGAATGTGACAATTTGGCCAGCTAACACTTCTAGGGAACTGGTTCCGGAAGTGACAATATCAAACAAAAAAAAAAAAATCATTAGTCATATCGTCAAAGTAGAACAATTACAGGCTATTTTCAAGAGTTTTTTTAACTAGTTGTAGAACTAATATTTTTTCCTGAGTAATAATAAAAATAATACAAAGAAACGCGAACGAAAAAAAATCTTAATACACGCTTTGTACCTTAACGGTTCACATATTATTAGAAAATTTAGAACATATGGAAAAGAGATTCTAACACATCTGCATGAAAAGGAGATAAAGCGGAGTTGAAAACATGCATATAAAGTTCATGGAATTCCAGACAGCAATGCTACAAAAAATGTAAAAGTCCATAATTAGGAGCGGAAATTAAAATTAAATTTCATAAAAAAAATCGCATATTGCATAATGGACGACGGGTCGAATTTCTTATGTTGCTAAAGTTCAAGAAAATGTTGAATGTACACACAGAAAAAGAATTAGTTAGAAAATAGTTGCTAATATTAATATTTGATAGAATATAACAATATATTGCAATATTAATTATAAATTAATTAGGACAACGGATTGTCTACATTATTGATTATAAAAATAAAATTATAATGGAAAAACAGTTACCACAATTTCAAAGATAGTTATTACAACCAACTGCGTTTGGTTAAAATATATTAATCAAATTCGGCGGACGCAACTGAATTTATTTCATTTATTGCTACTTAATATTAGTTTTTCCAAATAGAAAAATAGTTATATTACGAAAATTTAAATACTGTACAAATACAGTTAGTACAAACAATATTATTCGTTTATAATTACCAAATATAAAATAATTCAATGCTAATAAATGAAAGATAATAGTAATCAAAAATATTTATTTTTACATTTTTTTAAAACTACAAAAAATAAAGAAAAATATTTGAATAACACATAAAATATCAAAATTAAAAGCAAATTCTTGTGTACCAATTTAGGATTTCTGTGTGAATGTATTATAAAGAAAAATAAGAAAAATAAAATACATTTACATTATTCTCCACCTATTACTCAAAGGACCAATGCATAGAAAAGATACCAATGTTTCTGCAAGTTTTGCAAATCAATATCTCTAGAAATACTTTCAAGAATGTCTCAATTTTAGTAAAGAAAACGTATGCACTTTCAGCCAGAAGACGTCTATGAATATAATTAACGATATTTGTATATGTATTGTACATGATGTTTGTATTTATGTTTTGAAAATTAAAAAAAAATTATACATAACTAAAAAAAAGTCTGTTATATATCTTCAATAGAATGAATTGATTCGGACAACCGAATTTTATATTGTATTTTTCATTTGTTACCACTGATAATTTCAGTTCTCCCAATTGAATTTTATTGATCTCTATCATATTATTTATTTCAAGTAAACAAATTATTCGGTCTTTGCAACCGATTTTTAGATAGTACGTGGAACCGTCCAAATTCGATTGGCTAAAAATTCGGTTGCCACAATGAATCTGTTTTCTCTGTGTAAGTTTAGAAAATCACAAAAAAATTCTTAAAAAATTCCTGGATTGACAAGCTTTATGCATTAAAGTAGTTTCCTTCTTATTTAAAATATTTACCAGATTTCTTACAAAATTCTATAAAAAAAAACGAGAGAAGAAGGTATAGTCGGTCAAGCCCGACCATATGATACCCTACACCATTGCCTATTTGTGCCAAAATTCGGGAAGGAGCCAATTATGGACCTATACTTATATTAAGTGAAAAATAAAAAATACTAATACAGAATATTACGTCGATACTAAGATTCACA
>MINK01191314.1:0-13300 GCA_001735545.1 Phormia regina | reverse complement strand
ATCGCAATTTTAGAGATAATTTGATGAAACTTGGTACATATGATTTTTTTGGCACAAGAGCCTATTGATTTTGGTCATGATCGGCGCATTATTTCACCTAGCCCCCCTTCTATACCTTCTTCCCTCGTTTTCTCCAATGGTTGTGACTGGTACATTCAGAGTACTTCTCTTAAAACTATCTTTATAAAAATTTTTAACAAAAATTATTAAAAGATAGTAAAAATGCTTTAAAATTATTAAAAATTTTATTTTTTTGCAGGTATTAAACGTTTTTCTCGCTAAATTTTAATTTATTTTCACTTTTTTCGAAGTAATTTTTAGAAACTTCCAAAAAAGTTCATAATATGCACTTGGTTCCACATTTGAAATAGTGAAACTGTTCTTTTTTGGAAGCTCTTGATCGCTTTTTGCTGGGTATATTATCTACGGAATGACAAAATCAATATCGGCCCCCAATAGCTTTACTCCAAGTACTTGTGTTGTTCCAAAGTGCTAATTTGATATGACTCTCCAATGACAACACCATGTGAAAATGACAGGTTTCTCACATATGAGGCTCCAGAACTGGAACGGGCCATTAATTCTACGAACATGTTACGAACTAGTTTTATTTCCTCTAGGCATTTGACATCTTTACATATGTATAACACGGAAATTAAACAAAAAGGGATAACGTTCACAATTAACAACAAAATCTCATAAAAAGTGGAAGAAAATTTTAATTTTACTTTCACTGCCCTTGATTGCTAATTGGCAAAAAAAGATACAATTTGAATATGTTGAATATCTCAGGAATATGATTTGTAATTCACATTATGTTAGGTGAATTTTTATTACGTAAGCTTACTGAATAGCGTAACGGAACCTTGATAGAAACTCCAATTATTTTTTTTACTTCTGTTTGGTTGCCTAAAAGGTAGTGACTATTTCCGTATTGTATAAGATCATTTTCTAAATAACAAATGAAATGCAAAGAACGGAATTCTCCTCTATATCACACTTTCGTAACATTTTAGCAAGTTCAAATAACTTTCGGTGATTTTCAAGTGGGGAAGAACATACTAACAAAGTACCAATTAATATTAGATACAACACAATTTATTTATAATATAAATGGTGAAAAGGATTCTTAATTTTCTATTATTAGCCAGTTACAAATATAAGAAAAGATTTATGTTATTCTATGATTAAAAATAAACATATCTCTGGGATTTCAAAACAAAAATTCCTTAATATGCTGCAAGAAGACCATTATCACTTTTATTGTTTTCATCTTAAGGTTAAAGCAGCCATAAAAAAGGGTTATTTGTAAAATGAGAACTATAAAGCAAGAAAAGCAAAAAAGAAAGAACTAACAGGTAACATAATACTAGTATCAATGAATGAAGGAAGGGCTTCTTAAGTACTTTTTTTATCTACCCAAAGAGAGGCTTAAAACAAGATTAACCAAAACAAATTAATACACAGCATCTTCTTAACTACATGCTGCATAAACTGGTTTTAAATTTAACAGTTATGTTAACGAACACCAATATCAGTAGAAGAGTTTTTCTTTTGATTCACCTGAGTAACACTAACAGAGGTTAATTGAGAGTAAGCAGTGATAAGTAGAAGAGTTTTCCCATGTGTGACAAATTTTGTTCGTTTGTTTTCATCACATACAACGAAAAGGTTTCGTTTAAATGAACTGGCAAGTGTAAAAGTTAAAAGAGAATGCGAGAGAGTATTATTTAGAGGGAGTAATAAACAAGTTTTTTTTTTAACCGGTTTGAGATATTCGCATATCTCTGTTACATTTGAGAGCATCATTATTAGAGTTTTCATAAAAAGCTATAGACAAAAAATATTTGCTCAATTTGTTTTGGCTGTTGGTGGGTATTAGTATAAGGTATATTTTCTGTTTGTTGTGTGGTAATGTCTATACCCAACACAGACAAACAGACAGACGGACAGACTGTCCGACAACACAGGTTCCTGTATGTAGCAACATTCAAGAGCAATTTAGTTCTCAGTTGTTGTGCTCGAAAAGCGAACGTGTGCGTCTTTTGGATTAAAATCAAATAGTGTAACGACGGGAAAACAAAAAAGAAGAAAATAAAAAATTCATGTGTGTGTTCTGACACAAAATTGTTTTTATAAAGAAAATTCAATAGAGGAAATTAAATAAAAAGAAAATTTTTTAATTTTCTTATGATTTGTTTAGAATTTTGTTGAAAAATTTTAAAACAAAACCACAGCAAAAAAGTGTTTGAAAGTGGAAAACAAAAGCGATAAGAAAATTCAAATTGGAATAATTAAAGGTTAATTATTAAACAAGAAAAATATTTCTTATAAAAAAAGTGAAAAACACAGGGTGACTTGTAGCAAAAAAAATATGTAAAAAAGTAAAGCTAAAAAGGGTGGTTGGCAGAAAAAAAAAAACAAATGAAATACATTTTTAAGAATTTTAAACAAATACAGTTTTATTTGATTTAATAAAAAAATTTAATAAAATAAATTATAAAAGAAAATCATAAAATATATGCTAAGAAAAATTCTAAAAATTAAATTTTATAACAAGAGAAAAATTATTCAATTTTCCTGTATTTCTTTCTAATATGGACCACACCCGCCGCGCGCTTGTATATTTTATATGTTGTGTTTTTCTTTTTTGCAAAAGGCTCCCATACTCTTATAAGAAAACCCCAAGCAAAATTACCCATCAGGCAGCAATAGTAGTAGTAAAAAAAAAAATTATATACTTACATACATACGTACAGGAGTAGAAGTATACGAAAACCAACAACAAATAAAGCAACACAAATTCCAGTATTGGCATGTTTGTTTTTTCATTCTGGCTGTTTTCTATCTTTGCTGCTTAAAAGAAAATTTCAAAATACACAAAAAGGAATTTGCGAAAAAGGAAAAAATAATAATAATAATTGACACAAACAGTAAAAATACAGGGATGAAAATAAGAGTACCAGTTCTCTATATAAACAATACTAAAGTACTTTTAAATAAATACTTTAGTACTTAAAAAAAAAGAGATTAGAAAAACAAAGGATCACACGTTTATAAAAGCAAAATTTAAATAAATTTTTATCATTAAAATTTTTTAAATGTTTAGATGATTTATAATAAATCAATATTTATAAAATATTGCAACTCCCTGAATTCTTGTTGTTTAGCTAAAATCCCTCTCATGCCAATTTCAAAGTAATTTGAGTACAATTGTACTTTATTTTGTGTGCATTATTCTGGTTTTCCTTCATTTCATTTTTTATCCATATATAGAACATTTACAAACACATATTCCTACATATACAAACGTTTGTATGTATGTTATTATAGTAAGAAATAAAAGGAACAAATAGAATCAAAAACATAAAAAAAAAGAATAAAGAAACCTGACATTTTACCATACAGACAGGCGCCTTATGTGTCAAACGTAGTATTAACTCTATTAAAGTAAAACTCACTAAAGCAAACAAAAGAGGGTTGAGAGGACAGTTGCAAAATATTACAATAAAAAAACCAATAAATGAATATAAATATACATTATAGTGAGAGAACAGGGAGTTCTGTCTTTTTTTAACCAAGGAGAGCTTGTTTGGTATATAAAGAAAATTCCTTCAAAAAAAGAGAGTATCTGTAATATAGTACTCTTGAGTATCTCTAAATTATTTTTGTAAATCTGTATAAACTGCAATTATGTATTTTGGGAGCATTGGAAATATTATTTTGAATTAGGTTGTATGTTGTTTGCCGTTTTATGCAGAAATTCCCTATTTTTTATTTTCTTTTTGTAACGTTCAATTGTTTGAAATGAGTTAAACAGCTGATTTTTACTACCATTTTGTGAGTGTGCTAAATTTGTTAGTGTGTGTTGTAGCAAAGAAAAAGAAAATGTGGATCAATGCAATAAATCATGGAAGTTTTTCAATTAAAGTTAAAGATCAGCTGTTGAAGGCCAAGAATATAACAAATATTGGAAGTTTTTGAATTTAAATTGGAGATCAGTTCGCAAAAGAATTTTAGTACTTTTTTGTTTGGGTTCAGATTGAGAAGCAGATCAGCTGATTTCAAAATACGTTTTAAACTATGATTATATACGAGAATATTGGTAATGATATATGCATATGAAATAACTAAATACTAATCTGTCATATTTTAATTATACCCTATATACGAATTTTTAAATGCANAAGATTATCCGAAGGCCCTAACTATAATTTATATATAATAACAATGCATAGAAAGGACTTATCATATATAAAATCAAATTTGCTATTTTGGCTAGTTATAAGTGGTATTTAAATATCAAAACATTAGAGTTTTCTTTGACGGAATATTTTAATTTCACTAATTCCTCAGGAAGATTTCAAAATTTGGACTCTCTTGTTGAATTATAAAAACATATGTATGAATATATCTGTTTCCATTTAGAAAATATATAGATATATACTTTTTGAAAAGTTTTAGCAAATTCTTCAACATGAATAAAACACTTGATTAAGAAAAAAATATGTTAAATTCACCATTACTCTTCTTTACAATACGCAGTAGATCAGGGTCATATTCATTAGAAAGGACTCAATGGAAACATTTTAATAATAAGTATTGAATACTCAGCAAATGGATCAAAGAGAAATATTACAAAATGCACTGTGTTATAAAGAACATAAAATAGAACCAACTACAAAACAAATCCATTTAAATTCGATTAAATTAAAAAATATACACATCATTGCAATTTTGTTCCTATACAAATGTTTTAAATCTCTCTCTCTCTTAACTACTTAAGAGAAGGCGTAATTTATACTAGAGAAAAGCAAACTCTAGTAGTACTAGTCTCAAAGCGCATTAAATTTATAAAAGTCAGGAAAGCAAGTTCTAGGAAAAATCTTCAAGCTCATTTAATTTGCAAAGTTGTATGAGGAAATAAAAAAAAAAAAAATAGTGGAAAATGTACACGGACTTTTTAAGAGAGAAAATCTGATATTGTTTCCGAATTATCTTTGATTTAATGATTAAAATCACTCGAGTTTATATGATAATTATAAGTGTTAGATGACCTTCAAAAAGAAGCAACTATATAATGGATATAAACATAACTTTTCGCAAATGTATTTGTTGGATAGATATACAAATTAAAAGGACTCATTGAACACATTTTAATAAGAGATATCGAATATTAAATACTTGAGTAAATAAATCAAAGAGTAAATGATTAAGAAATGTACACGTGAGTTTTTAGGAAGCAATAACTGATATCAATGCAGATTTAAAATTAAATGAACAGGATTAGCACTTTTGAGAGACACTATATTCGTGCATACATTTTCACAATTAAAATTTTACNNCAAACATTCAATGACTAAAAAAAGTGAATTTCCTTTCCCAAAATGAATTCGTCTAATGAAAAATCTGTAATAAATTATTACATGTTAAGAAATAGTTCCCCCAAAAGCTTGAGCGGTTGACTTCAAATTTTAATATCGTCTAAAACATCAAAGTTATATGAGTCTCAATGATATGAAGTGATATGAATGATACTACAAATCACAAGATCATGATTTTTGATTATTCTAAACGAGATAAACATACATACATATAAATTTCCTTATATAAAAAAGTCACTTAGAAGGAGAAGTAGCGATACTCTCTCATCTCAAGTCAAAAGAAATAGCGTTCAGATCTAACAATTCATGGAGAGTAAGCTGAAATGAGCTGTTTACACCAAATTAATTTACTATTTAGAACTCAATTTTGAAATATCCTCAAATGTCTTGAGCGCTTTGTCTGCAGATCATTAATTGAAGAATACGGATGTAAATAACAAATTTTGAGTCCGAAATTCTTACAGAAAACTTAATACAATAAAAAGAGTTTATTAATACGGACTCACATTGAATATTTCTGGCAATTACTTTATATTACCCTTGAGAAGTGTATAAGGAGCATAATGAAGAACTTTATATCCAAGGCATCATTGATAAACTAAATGTTTTATAGGCCTTTTTTATTGAGTCCATTTTATAATCTGTTAGTTAGATGGGTAGCTACGAAAAACTATAGAGACTTAATCTTCTAGAATACTATTCTCAAAATGTAATGTATATGCATTACACTTTTGGATGAAGATATAATGTTTATAACGCATAGAAATAATTATCCAACACCCAAATTAAAGTTAATGTCGGTCTATCCGTCTGGCTGGACGGCAGACTGTCCATGTAAACTTTGTGTACAAAGTCGCAATTGAAGAGATTTAATGAAGTTTGGTATAAACTTCCGTACGAGTATTATATCATTTATATTAGGCCCAAAATGAATGCTGCGGACAATTAGCACCAGAAAACCCCAATTTCGTCAATCACCCGAAAAGTTCATAAATCCATGTTTTCTAGTATCACGTGTATTATATTTTCTATTTTGCACTTTACTACCATATAGGTCCATTATCTGCGTTTCAAAATTTTATGCGTGTAGGTTATCATTGTCGAATACCTATTTCTCTATTTTTAGACTTTTTTATCATTTAGAATATATTTTGGTTATTTCAGCAGTCATCTTTATGTTAATAATTTACGCTCCGTTTCTTCCTTCTTGTTTTTAATTTTCCTCGCAAACTGCTTCAAAGAAGGACATTTTCATCACTTCAAAAAATGGTGCAAAAGGTTGCATATTTTGGCGCTTTTTTTGAATTTATTCAATAATAAATGATTCAATGAATAAGAAACACATAAAATGATGAGAGCATCTTACCCAACAGTCATAACGTTAAAAAGAATCTTCACCAGCTATTTCACCAAAATATGTATAACTTCCAACTGACAATATCATATTAAAAACCATGACTTTTTCAATTTTGCTAAATATACTAATACCTTGTTATTAAGGTTAAATTATTGTATACTGTGTAATTTAATTCGAAATTAATATTATGAGCGAATGATTTACGTTTGGTTTTGTACGATTTCTTAATTTAGTTTGTCAACTTTGCAGCTTATAATTAAATTAAAATTTTACATATCGTTTTTAAATTTAAATTATTTTAATATTATTTAGTAATCCTCCTTATTATATAGATATTTAAATTAAAAGAAATTTAATAAATTCCAAATTCAGAAATAAAAAAAAATCAGCTGCAAACGTTTCAAACTTACCACAAACCCATAAGATTTCCAAAATAATTCTAAAAGAGCCAAAATAGTTTAGGGATGTAAAAAAATGGTCAGTCTAAAGAAAAAACATGAAATTACAAAGGCAAAGAGTTTCTGCAAAATTTCCCACAGAGAACATATAACAAATCTTCTGTCTATTAGAGTTGAGAGTAAATAGGAAAGTGTGAAACACACTAACATAAAGTTAGCACAATAACCAAAAGCTGAAATAACGCCAAAACGCCAATGTCGTGTTCTTTTTCATGGCTTACACTGCTAGCTTGGCATGGATAAATAATAATTTTTTTTCAACAACCACGTTGGGCATTAAAACCCCAAAGGAAATTGGAGACATACACAAACCGTAAAAGGACATGGACTAACATTAAATGTTAAAAGTATTCATACACGTGGTGATGTTTGAAAACTACAAAAAAGGAACAAATTAAAGAAAAAAATAATACATATTAAATATAAATTTGATGGTAATGAAAAGAAATTTCAAAACTAAAATTAATTTAAATACAATTTACATACAGCAAGTGATAAACAAATTGTGTGTTTAAAGTTTTTTGGAAATTATTTTAGTGAATTTTTAGTGTTTAACTTTTGTTTTTCAAACATTGTTGAAATATATTTTTTTTTATCATGACCTCTAACAAAAATTGAGTCACGTGTAAAAAAAAATGTTGAAAGGAATTTTTCTGAGTGTGTATCAGAGTGTTTTTTTGTGCAAAATAAACCAAATAAGTGAGAAAAAAATTGTATAAATCCCAGTGCAAAAAAGTCAAAAGGGCGTGGATATTAATGATAAAAAATTATTTAAAAAATAAACATTAATTATGAAAATTATATAAAATATTTAAAAAATAATGGAAATAAAAATTTGCTATGTTGATTATAAAATAAGTGTTTGATAAAAAATATAAATGTGTTTTCTATAAAAAAAAAAAATAAAAATCAATTGCCTTAAATTTTTTTGTGCCAACCTAAGAACACCCTGAGTTTAGTTTATAAATTATTTTAAAAGTGTTTTTTTATGAAAATATCAATTTTTTTATTAACCAATCTGTGCTAATTAAATTTTAATATTATGTAAAATTATTCTTATTGTTACGTTGTTTTTTTACTATTTGTTAAATCCTAGCGTGTCAAGTATTTATCAAATCTCTATAACAAATATTTACTCGAATTAAAATAAATATTTAATCAATTAAATCTTAAATAAATATAACATTTTCAAAGTAAATATTTAATAATAATAAAAATTTAACAACCCTTATAAAACACCTGCAAAACAACATGAAGTAGAAAAAATAAATAAAATGAAATAAATCATAACAAAATCCCTCTTGAATCTAATACAAACAACCAACAACCTCCTATATTCCTGGCAAAAAAGTAAAAAATAAAACAACAACAACGTTTATAGCAGAAATAAAATTTTTGTTGTGCGAGTGATGTCTTGTCATTGAAATTATTCAGTTTTCTATTTTGATATTCGTAAACAAGTGTCATTTAAATAAATATTTTATTTATATCCTTTTATAAGGATTTAAAATCATAAAATCAATATCTGTGTAAAAAGGTTTTCTGTTTGAAAAAAAGTTAAAATTTATTTCAAAAGTGTAATTATAACTTAATTAATTTATTGGTAAACTAATTGTGCTTTTGTTGCTGTTTAACACCACGTGTTCCTGATTTTAAATTCCAAATTTTTTTTTGGAATATTTTTGTTCGTTTTCTATTAACAACAAACTACATATTTGCATGGTTTCATATATTGGATAATGTTTGTAAAACAAAGGTAAGTTAAAGTGAAATTTTTTCTATTTTTTATTTAAAATTTGTTTATTAGGAAAATATAGTGCTAGTTAAAGAGTTTCTTTTGAATTCAAAAGTGAATTTTTAAAATTTTATTTCAAGGAGAGATTTTTTAAATTCCCTTTAAATTTAGAAATTATTTGTGACCACGAGTGTTAATTTATTTTAGATTTATCATAAAAATTCATTTTTGAGATAATGCAGAAATTTTTACAAAGTTAACAGAAAACATAATCTTTGGCATAATTTTTACATTTCCGTTTTTTCCAGGATATTCAATTTTTTCTTAAAAGAAGTTGAAAGTTTTGAAAGGTACACTTTAAATTTAATTTTTTTAAAAGCGTTAAAAAATAGAATTTTTAAGGAATATTAGAAAATATTTACAGATATTATACCGAACCAAACTGTATGTATATCATATGAAAAATAAGACACCAGCATTATAATAATATATTTTATTTAAATCCGGTAGTTTAAAAATGTAAGAAAATAGGTTTTTGAAAACTTAACATCGTATTTATTTTTAAATTTTTTTCCTGTATCTAAAGGATATTTTCTTAACAATTTGAGGGGACTCTGAGCCTTCATTTGATATCCATATTGGGTGAATAATCCCAGCAAAAAACGTTGAAGTTCTTCAAAAAGAGAAAATTTTCACAACTTCAAAAGNNCAAAACGGTAATAAAATTATAGTAGTGAACTGAATTAGACACTTCAATCGACTAACTATCGAGATACAGAATACAAAATTTAAAGACAAATAACGTAATAAATTATCATTATCAAAGACAAAACCTAAACAGTTGGTATAATCCCTGCAAAAAACGCTGAAAGTTCTTCAAAAGAGAAACATTTTCACAACTTACAAAGTTGAACAAAGTGTATTATTTTAAACGTTTTGGAAGTTCTTAATAATTACTTCCAAAAAAAGGGAAAAATAAATGAATTTTTAGCGGAAAAAATTTGTAATAATTTCTAACAAAATATAAATTTTATAAATTTTAAAGCATTTTATTATTATTTAATAGGACAAAAGTAGAGTTTTATTAAAAAAATTGTATAAACATTGTTTTAAGGGAAGTTACTTCAAAATGAATGAAAAAGAAGTAATAAAGAATAACATCTTACCAATGACAAACATGGGTTAAAAAAAGAACTTCTGCAGCTCTTTTTCACCACTAAGTACTTCCTTCCAATGACAACATAATGTTAAAATCATAGCTTTTTCAGTTCTTTTTTGCTGGGTTCATTTAAAAAGGTTTAAAGAATATACATTTTCGAAAAATATAAAATAATGTAATGTTGTTTTATTTCCAACAGAAAAGTTTTTATTTAAATGTTTCAGAAGAAAGGTAATATAGTCATTTAAAGAAAGTATGTTGCAGGATTAAATTTTTTAAAATATATTTTCTTAATAGCGGAAATTTTTCGTTGTGTGACAATGATAAGAATTTCCAGCTCAGCTCATGTCTATTAAAAAAAAAGACAGAAATAATAAAATCAATCATTGGAGTTATTAATAATAAAGTAACAAAATCAATAAAAAATTAATTACTGCAAGCAATTATTCGCAAATATTTAATTGTTTGTAATATGTATCCTTTGAAGTCCTTTTTGGAGTAAATTTAAAACCTTAAGCAGCCCATAGACACATACTGCATAAACTCATGCAATATGAATGTATTGGTAAAGTTAAGAGAGTTTTTCAATGTATGTGACAGACGTATGGAAAAGCTCTCCCTATTTTACTAATACATACTTATTGCAGGATCTTATGCAATATGCGTCCACGGGGTGCTTTAGACTTAGTATGTAGCTTGAGTGCGTATGGTCTCTAATTTCGTGCGTTTCATATTTTTTTTTTTTTCATATCACATGGTGTGTTATTAAGAATTTCTTACCAATCATTATTTTCTTAGACATAATATAAACATCCATAAGTGAAAGAGATCCTTATTTATTTTTATTAATTTTAAAATTTTAAATTTCAAAATATCGGTCATCAACCAGTATACATTTCAATGTATTTAATGGCACCCTTAAATAAACTTAAAGAAAATAACTTAAATATTAAAATCCGTGATTATAAAATAAAAGCGAACAAGGTCTTCTTTAACCAAAATACATTAAGACATTTAACACACAAATTGTGTCATCATTTGTTTTATATTTGTATTACAGCACCAACAGCAAGAAAAAGTAAATTAATGTTGCACATTATCAAACATAAACTTTTTTCCACTACTATTTTTTCTTGGCTGGCTTGTCTTTCCAAAAAAAAATTCAAAATTGTTTTCGTCTTGCAATATTCTGCTGAAATGTAAATAAATTTCTAAATATTCGAAAAAGTAATACAAATTTTCATCGTGGTGTGTTCATTGTGTATCTGTTGACTTGAACTTTTTGGGTGGCCTAAAACATATTTTTTTTTTTCGTTTTCAAAAGTTGTTGCTGTTGTTGATTTTTTGGATATTTAAATGGTTGGTTAGCAAATATTTTGTTTTACTTGGATACGGATTGTGCCTTTATGACATTTATAACCAACATTTACAATCTCTTTAGCTGGGCCTTAAATTTACGTTATTTTCTTGTTGTTGTTTTTTATTTATTTATTAACTTTTTTTTTTTTGCAATTGTTATTGTGAATGTTTGTTACGCCTAATTTTTCACTTTACGCTATTGCCACCTTGAATGTTGGCAAGTGTACAGCAGCTATAATAGTAGCAACTAAAAAAACATACAAACAATAGAAAGCTAAATGTTTATAGGCTAAATTTTAATGGCTGGTAACTGGCCACTTCTTTGTAGTTGTTGGCGTTGCTGTTGTCGTTTTGTTTTTGACCAACACCAAGATTGTTGCCAAAATTATTAACATATTTTTTTTTTATATTTTAGTTGTTGTTTTTTTTTTTTCAATTTTTATGGTTTTGCAAGTTTCTGTTTGTTAAACTTTTTTTTATTTAGTTATTTTTTTAGTGTTTACATTATNNAAATAACACAATAATTTTTTTTTTTTTTTACAAAATACGTAGAGATATTCATAATACAAGAAAAATATAATTTTTATATGAAAAATCATAAACTAGTTGAGAAAAAGGGAAATTATGCACAATACCTGTGACGTTCCAAAAATTTGAGATTTTTAATTTAATTAAATTAAAATTTAAATTAAAGTAATTGAAAATGTTAGAAATTTACATAAATTAATTTTTTACATTTATTAAAAACAAAATTGTTAATTAATTAGATTATAAATTCTTATATAATTTAGTTAATAATTTTATTGACAAAAGATTTAATTTTTTTTTCTTTATTAATTAGTAAATTTTCTTTTTTTCATGAACGACATTTCCTATTATTAAAGAAAAAAAATATATTTCTGATTTCAATACGGAAAAAAGTCATTAATTAACAAATATATTTGTTAAAAATAATTCATTCAATTAAAAACTTGTTTAATTTGCACCTCTTACTCAAATGACTATATTATATACTAAAAACCATAAAAAATAAAAACATAAAAATATTTTCAATTAATAAATTAATATAATCAATTAAGTAGATGATTAAATGAATTAAAAATAAATAAAATCATACTCAAATTTATTTTTATTTTAGTTTCACTTGATTATATTAATTAAATTTTGAAGCAAAATTAAACCATTGAGATAATTGCAGAAAAAAAACGCAATTAATTTTTTCTGTGTAAAATTATATTAAAATCATTTATTTATCTTTAATAAAATTTTTAATAACTTCATTGTACAAATAAAAATTTCCTATAGTATTAACTAAATTAATTTTCCATTTTAAATAATTATTTTATCTTATTCGGTATAAAACAATTGCATTACATTCTGGGTGTGATCATATTTTTTAAGGTGTTTAAATTTTACAACTGAAATTAATGTTCACAATGAATTGTTTTGTTTAAATAAACTTTTCAATTATCACCTAATAAAAAATTAAAACATGCATGCATATATGAATACCTTAAAAGTCTATGGCATTTAAAAAACACTCATATAACCAAATATATTTACCTAATAGAGGAATGAATGAATGAATGGAAAAAAAAATAAAGTACTTTACCTTGGTAGCAAGTTTAAATATAAGTGTGTGGCACACACAGATATTTATAAATATACTTATACATATAAACAAACATAGATACATGCTACCATGCATCTATGAAAACCATGATGTAATTGCTCTTGCATTAAAATTGTTCATGGAAATCATAATAATAGACGCATAATATAAACTTTGTTTTCAGTTTTATTTTATTTCTTTCCTTTTTTTTGTTCAAGAGACACATAAATATACAC
>MINK01191313.1:0-23377 GCA_001735545.1 Phormia regina | reverse complement strand
AGTTGACCCTAGAATAAAGTGGTTTGAAAGGACTTTGTGGTCATAAGAATATATATTTTATATGAAAACAAATACACAGAGTTACAAAATCAAATAAAATTTCTGCGGCACCAGGTTTCATAGATAATTCCTCTACACAGTATTCATGAGTTCTAAGTTTCTAATCCCCTTTTTTTGAAATGATTTTAGTACTCGCTATAAAGGTGGCACTTTATGTTGCAGCATATCTCAAAATCTACTTGTCTAATTTTATTCAAAATATTATCAAAAAATTCTTATTAAAATTATCCTCAAGACTTTCTTACATAACATTTTATTAGCGTCAGCAGTTTTAGAGATATTAAGCCTATTTTTTGACAAAAAATTTAAATTTTATAAAAAAAAATTAGGACAAAAAATCATAAAAATTCCAAATTTAATTTTTTTCTCATAGAGATAGATTAATTGCAATTATAATAAAATTAATTTCATTAAAATCACTACTTAAGTTTTGATTTTATTCACAAATTTGTCACCAACTCATTTAGTTTATTTTTTAATTATACCCCACACCACCATAGGTGGGGAGAGTATCATGCGTTTGTGCTCATGTTTGTAATACTCAAAAATATTGGTCTAAGACCCACCTTAATATATATCAATTGGCTTAGAATCACTTTCTGAGTCGATTTAGCAACGTCCGTCCGTCCATCTGTCCATCCGTTTGTCCGTCCATGTAAACTTTGTAATCAAACTATAGGTCGCAATTTTGAACAAAACTTAATGAAATTTGGCTCACTGGTTTCTAATAGTTCAGGGACAAAGCCTATTGAAATTGGTTATGATGGGTCCATTATTTCACCTAGCCCCCATACAAATGTCCTCCCGATCATAAATACCTTAAATACAGCAATATTTTAATGAAATTTGCCACATATAAGTTCTATATATAAGTTTTAATCTGTTTGCCAATGTGTGCAGAAATATCGGTTCATAATTGACCATAGCTCACGTATAAACCCCTTTTTAGAAAATTACTTTATCGAGCATAAATTCCATCAAAATGTTAGTATCAAGTTAATATGCGACAAAGATAAGTTTTATATAAACATAAATGATACTATAAAATTTTACAAAGATCTATCCAAAATTTACGTATAGCTCCCATATAAAGCCATCTTTCGGGAATCACCCAAAAATGAATAAATTCATATAAATGATAGAATCGACGCAATATTCTGTATTTTTATGTTCTATTTTACACTTAATATGAATATAAGTCTACATTTGGCTAGAAGTCTAATAAAAGACCCCTGCCCTAATTATAATGTACACAATGGTGTAGTATCGATATGGTGGGCTCTGGTCGATGTAATCTTTTTCTCTCGTAATAAGTCGGTTGTTTACTAATATTTTGTATATTCATGGTGATAGCTAAGTAAATGATCAATTTGGAACCAAATTTATAGTTAAATCCGAAGTACTTTTTGTCACTTTGTGCCGTCACATACATACTGTTTTAATGATAGCATCGACGCAATATTCTGTATTCTTATGTTTTATTTTACACTTAATATCAGAATATCAGTCCACATTTGGCTCGAAGTCTAATAAAACACCCCTGTCTAATAAAACACCCCTGGCATAAGATCAGATGTATGTTGCTGTGAGCGGTCTGAAAGTTAGTATTTTGAGCAACATTGTTAGTCGAAATGACTAACGAAGTACTTAGTGTGACTTTTTGAACTTTTCGCGAAAATATAGTAATGCAGTGTATTTAATATTTGTTTCTATAGTATGAATTATATTTTTTGGGGGAAAATAAAAACAATATGACTTCCAGAAATAATTTTAGCAACACATAAGTATATTTTTTTTGTCACATTACGCATTGATGATGAGGAAGCTCTTTATGCTGTATAAATAAGAAAAGGCATGCTGAAAACTGAATAAAGTCATATTATAAAGTACTATCGAATGCAAATCGTCATCATCTTATGAGTTGTATAATAAAACCTCAGGACGCGATTGATATTTTTGATCAAATATGCAGTGAAATATCATAATAAATCAAGATATATCGGTGCATCAAAATAAACATTAGTTATATTAATAGTTTATTAAGAAAATATGTTAAAAACAATTAAAGAACCATTTTTTATAAAATTTCCTTCAAAAGAGCATAAGGTTCTAGTTAAGCGACTAATGTCTTATCGAATTTCAAAATATCAACCAAGCGTTGGGTAAGGTAAATTGTAGAAAAAGAAAAATAAGTTTTCATCTTCTACGGCTAAAAAAAACATTGAATTACTAAGGAATACTGTAAACAAATTCAAAGAAGTATCTTTAATTTGAAATATGCACAGAGTATGCAAAAACATTTCAAAAATCTTTTTTGGTTAGAATAATTATAGGATACATACATTTAAAAGAACATATATTGCCAGTTCCAAATTTTTTACACAACTAACACAAAGGGTATTTATGTAACATCATCTCCGAAAATGTACAAAAATTTAAGTCTTTTCAGATTTTGCTTAATATTTTGAAAATAACGATAATTATTTAGGCATTTATGCTATTATTTTATTTAAATCAATTAAAAATCAATTGTTATATTTAAAATATTTGGAATAAAACTTAGTGTTAGTCGCTTCTATTACCAAAGCCCTTAGAAGGATAAAAATATTGAAGTCCTTTCAGGGTTAAAATATAAACATAAAAACCTTAAAAGGGATGACAATAAGACTCCAAATAACACTCCTATACTTAAAATCACAAACTCAAAATTTCTCTAACGACCTACGTAAAACGTATTCAAACATTCCAAATAAATGGCAAAACAATAAAAATGACTAGAATATTATACCAGTTGAAATCCTAGTAGATACGAGTTAAATGAAAAAAAAATATATATATAAATAAAATATGAGAAAAAATAAAATTATTACTATCAAGGGAATACAGTTGCAGAAAAGTGAGCAAAAAAAAAAAAAGCTAAAATAAAATAAATAAATGAATAAATAGTAAATTGTATTAGATTATAAGTATTGTGCTAAATGTTTGCATGAACCAAAATTTATGTTTAAGACCAAACAAACAAACTGACAAAAAAAAACAATTTACTTTTTTTCTTTATTTGGGGAAATTATGATTAAAATAAAACAGCCGTTAGGGAATATTACTAATATTTATAATATATTATTAAATTTATAAAAAAAAGAATAACTAAAATAAATCATATACACCAAAGAAGTTAAAACAGTCAGTCCTTTTTTTGTTACTTAATTATAAAACGAATAAATATTTACAAATACTTTTGTTTTATTTATTTAAAGAAATTGGTTCAATGATAATTGAGAGGTATGATGAAAATAGGACAGATTTAGAGCCGGGAAAATTGTTAACGAGTTTATTTACAATTTAGCTTTGAATTATATTTTTATATAATTTATAAACACATCATCTTTATTACTATTTATAACAAACAAAAAAGGAAAATTAAAAATACTTATACAACGTTATTGAGACATATTTAAGGAAAAATCTACAATAAAAAGTTTAAAATATAATAAATTAGTATATATTAAGAAAATCATTACAAATATACAGATATAATTTATTAAAACAAAAATAATAACAAATACAATAAAACATTTTTACAATAACACAGACGATAGTTTATTTATGAAAAAAAAAGAATAAAAGTAAATAAATATGAAATTTTGAATTTATTTTATTGTAAGACGAGGTTTACATAAAGCTATTTTTCTTGCTGCAAAAGAAATTGCTGTGAGTGAAAAACCACTATAAATTTTAAAAAATCTATATTCTCAAATGAATGAAACATGTTGTATTTCCATCTCCTCTCTCACCTATGAACTGAGAATTGCGAAAGGAACATTGCTGTATGTGAACACCGACTATGAGTCGGTGAGTCAATGAAGTTCGAACTCAGAATTTAGACAAGAAAAATAGCTTTGTGTGAACACCCACTATAAATTAGGGACTTCAATTCCATAGTACAATTGTGCTGGCTGAGTTCACACATTATGGAAATTAATTGTTCACACATAAAGGAAAGCTAAAGTGTATAAAAAAAGTTTTTATTGAAGAATGAAGAACAATGCAAATGAACGTGATATATTAATTAAACTCATCATTTCTTTAAGTGCATATTTTCACTCCCATAAGCACAATTATAAATTTTCTTGTCTAACTTGAAAGAAGAGTTTAGACTTTTTAAAATAATAACACTGCTAATATTAAGAACTCAAAAAAAGATACTCTAACCAAAATAATTGCAAATTATTTTACAGAACAAATTCTTAACTCTTAAGTACAATTACAGCACAATAAGTACAATTTTCAATTCAATTTAGTACAATTCTGAAAATACCATTTATCATCCCTGCACAGGGACGAACTCAAAATTGTGACAAGAAAAATTAGCTGTATGTGAACACCGTCTATTAGTTTGAAATAAAAATAATCTTAAATAAATGAAAATATATATGGAATAATTCTGCAATTTCCACAGGGTTATAAGATTTGACACCACAGTTATGAAAATAATTTAAAATAATTTCAATTCCTTATGAATTGAGATCATTTTAAATAGTTCTCACACGTAAAGTATCTAACATTGGTCTACAGTAAACCCATCATCGAGGTCTACATGGGTTTATAGAAGAGATGTCAAATGGGACTAGTTTTTGCAAATTCCTGTATTCGGGATTTAATAATTTCAAATCCGGGGATTTTTGGGGATTTATTTTTCATATGAAATTATATTTTATATAAAAAGAAATAAATTTTTTTAATTAAAGGAATTAATTTGCTTTTTTTTAAAAAGCAAAAAAGTATAATATTCTTATCTGTGAAATCGATTTTAATCGATACTTTTTTCAAAATAAATAATGAAATACAACCCAAATGTTAGATTTTATTTCATAGTAAAATAACTCATAGCACCGATTCACACACAGCAATTTTTCTTATCGCAATTCTGAGTTTATAAGAGAGAGAGGAGAAGTGAATACTAAACTTTTACATTCTCTTTACCTCTCTGTCAGAATTGCGACAAGAAAAATTGCTATGTGTGAATCCCGAAATATGTATGAAAAATAAATAAATAAATAAATGCAAATGAAACAATTTCAAAAAAAATTAAAATTTTATTATGTTATTTTATATGAAAGAAGTACTAAAATATATGGATTTTTTGGGACTTATTTCATTTTCGTTTTTCATTGGGAGCTATTTCATAGATCCCATTTGTCGCAATAAATCCCGAAATTTAAATCCCAGGATTTTTCGTTCAATACCGGGATTCGGGATTTCGTAATCCCGAAAAATCTCGGGATTTTCGGGATTGCCACCCCTAGTTTATAGTCTAATATAAAAAATCAACTTCTACACTTTGTTAAATTTAATTAAAATCGAAACATCCGTTTGGAAACTTTAAAATTATTTAAATTTTATTTTCTGCATCGCATACTATGTGGCAGCAAAAAAGGCTCTATGCCCTTATAAGAGTAAAATAAATTCAAAATTTTAGTTTAAATTATAAAAAAAATTCTTATGAAGAAAATTTATTTTCAAATATATGTAGTCTTACAAACCTGATTAATAATAAAATTATCAAACACTTAACAAATATAAAACCCTCACCATTAAAGAATTAAATAGAGGAGTGTCTAATACAACGTTTATCCTTCGATCCCGTCACCCTCCATATAACAAAAAGACTCAAAAATAGAGAACATAATAAAAAAACACCACATTACTTATGTCTTTAATTGGCACTTTTTAAAATTTTTTCTGCAAAAATTTTTAATTTATTTTTATATAAATATGGTTTCATTTAGGTTTCTTAATAACAGATTGTTTTTTTTTTATAAAATATTAAATTTTAATTTATTTTATGCCTTAAATATTTACACCGACGAAACCAAAAACCAAAGAAAACATTATGTATTATACAAATAAATAAAAAAAACAAAAACAAAATAAAACTCTATGTTGTAAGTGCAACATATTAAAATATGTATTTTATTTTTTAAACTAATAAAAGCGATTTTATAAACAATTTTATTCACACAATATTATTAAAATAAAGGAAAATATTTGTGTATGTAACTAATAATATTTAAAATAAAACAAACTATAAATAATAATAATATACATATTTAATGTAAATGTATTTATGTAAAATAAAAAGAAATATCGAATTGTAGAATGTAGAAAATTGTTTGTTTTGAATACACTAAGCAAAGGACATACAAGAGAGTAAAGAGTAAGTATAATGTAATACAAAAAAAATATTTGTCCTGAAACTAAAAACACTATTTATTTGTAACAAATCATTTCTCTTACTAAAAATCAATTTTTTTTATAAAATTTTAAATCTTTAATATCTCGGTAAATACGCTTCAAATTGAAAAAAGGACCTTTATTTGTGATCACTCAATTTTCTTACTAAAAATCAATTTTTATATAAAAAATTTTAAATCTTTAATATCTCGGTAAATACGCTTCAAATTGAAAAAAGGACCTTTATTTGTGACACTCAATTTTCATATATAAAAATCAAATTTTTTATAAAACTTTTAAAATATTTTAAACTCGTAAATACGCTTCAAAGGACTTTTGTTTGTGAGTCACTTCAATTTTCTTATTAAAAATATCATATATATAAAAGAGTAACGTTACTGACTGACTGACAATCATCCCACAGCCCAAAAGGCTGAAAGCTAGAGATACGAAATTGGAACATGTTGAGGTCTCCCTCTATATCAAGATCACTCAGACGGGAATTTGTTGGAAGCTGAGAATGCTTAAGTTGGTAAAAGGGTAAAAACGGATAAATGCTGTAACCATATGATCGGCAAACTAATAATGATACAAAAAGGCTAATAGTTATCGTTATTCATTTTAAAAAAATAATTAGACAGGTGTGGGTTACTTTTTTGAAATCTGCCGTTAGGGAGAAAACGAGGTAGAAATTGTCAATTTTGGTACTGTTTTTTGGCACATATGCATCTAAATACAATAAGAAATCAATCGGCTACTTTTTTTAAGATAAAAATTTCAAGACGTTTAAGGGTAAGAAATCGTACCTATTTTTGGTACTGTTGTTCGATAAATACGATTTTTTTTACATTCAATTGGAAGTAGTTACATATATGAATTTAAAATATTGGGATACTACTAATTTAGAAATGTTATTGGAAAACATTTTGATATAGCAATTGATGGGGAAAGTAATGTACCAGAAAAAAGGGGTAAAGCGGAAAATGACATTTATGTCAAACTTAATAATGAATTTTTCAATTACTAGGAAGCTTAGAACATGAAATTAAGGAAAAATGCTTGTCATATATGGATAAGATTCACAAGAATTAAAATTCGTGGTATTTAAAGAGATATGGTCCTATTAGTTAGAAAGTCAGAGGAGAACGTTTTTGAATACTTTTTCGTTTCTTCCAATGGTACTTTTTGAATTATAGTGTATAATATAACTAGAAACATAAAATTAATACGCATGTTCGCATGTTGGAGAAGAATCACAAAGGGGGACTTCTGTGGTACTTTTAGTTCTTCTAATGGTATTTTTTGAACTTTCGTAGTGTTGAACCTAGAAACATGAAATTAGGAATATGTGGTCCTTAGTTAAAAAAATACCATAAGAAGGTACGTTGTGGTATCTTTTTTTTGTCATTTGAATGGTACTTTTTTGAAATGTTCATAATTATGAAGTTAGAAACTTGAAATTGTGGGATATGTGGTCTATTAATGCGAATTCATAAGAGCGGACTAGTGGTACTTTTGTTTAATGTAAATTATTTTACAGAACAAGTTCTTAACTATTAAGTACAATTACGCACAATAAGTACAATTTTCAATTCAATTACGTACATTTCTGAAAATATCATTTATCATCCCTGGCACATATGAAGATAATTTAAAATCTAACTTTACATTCTCTTACCTCTCTGAAAAAAGGTCCTTTATTTGTGATCACTCAATTTTCATATTAAAAATCAAATTTTTTATAAAACTTTAAATATTTAATAACTCGGTAAATACGCTTCAAAGGACCTTTTTTTGTGATCACTCAATTACAGCCCAAAAGGCTGAAGCTAGAGATACGAAATTTGGAACATGGTTAGGTCTCCCTCTATATAGATCCACTCAGACGGGATTTTTGGAAATGAGAATGCTTAGAGGGTAAAAAAGGGTAAAAACTGGAAAAATGTGTAACCATATGACTCGCAAACTAATAATTTGTTATTTGAATTTTCTAAAACTATGACCCTAGAAACATAAAATTAGGGTTATGTGGTAATAAGTAAATGAGAATAATTTTTCATAAAAATTAATTTTAATTTATATTATTCAATAAAACGCCGGGTCAATAAGCTCGTTTTAAATAAAACTCCAAATTAAAATTATTTTGAATTTCAAAATGTGAATTTTATTCTTTTTGTTTGTTTTTTATATTAATTTTTTTTTTAAATATTATTTTTTACTTTTATTTTATTCACTTATCAAGTTAACTTAATTTCTTACATACATAATGTTTTTTTTATAATATTTTGTTATTATTATTTTTTTTATTTAATTTATAATCTGGGTTATAATAGATTTTTTAATTTGTTTATTAATTTACCTTTACGTGGGGTTTATGTGTATTTGATAAGGTTACCTAAGTTAAGGGGGCAAAAGAAAATTATTTTTCCTCTTTATTTATATATTTTTATTATTTATATAAATTTTGTTTATGATTTTTTTTATTAATATTTATATAAATTCTATTAAAAAGTGGCGTTTTAGGTGAAATTTTTTTAATAAAACAATTTTTGTGAAATTTATTATTTTTATTTTTCTTTATTTTTTGATTATTTTTTATATAAATTTTCTTTGTTTTTTAAATTAAATTTTATGTATAGACAAAAATTTTGTTTTAAAGCCAAACGGAAAACTTAAATTTGTTTGTAGATAACAAGTAAGTGGGCCAATGAACTTTGGGTTTTGTTAATTTTATTTTTTTCTTTTTTATATTTTTAATGTTTTATTTTGTTGTATTATTTAATAAATTCTATATGTAAATTATTTTTCCTTTTGTTAAAAATGATATTTGATTATATAATATTTTGTTGTTGTTACTGTTTGTTGGTTGATTTCTTGTAAGAGCTGCCATCTATTTATATAATAAGTAAATATTTCCGTTTATAAGAAATGCAGTTTATATTGGATCCATGATTCAAATTTTTATATTAATTTTAATTAAAAAATATTGAAAATTATAGCTGAGGTTTCTAAATAGTTAAATAATTAATTTAAATCAATAATAAATAAATATGTCAGTCTAATAATAATAATAAACAAACTATAAAATTTGAAAATATATTTAGAGAATTCGTAAATCAATGAAATTGTCTAATATACTAATTTTGTATCATAAAATGAAAAATATTTGTGACTTCCCAGGAAAAATTGTATTAGTTCTACAACTAGTTCCAGAACCTATTAAAATATCCTGTACTTGATCGATTTTTGCGTTACGACTAATGATTTTTGTTTTAAATTGTCCCCTCCAGAACTAGTTCTGAGGAAGTGTTAGCTACCCAACACTCATTCTATGGGACGATTCTAGAACTAGTTCAGAAGAAGTTTTTTTAATTGTTTATTCTAATAAAATTTGTATACAAGTTCTTCTTAAACAGTTCTCGAGAAGCATTTATTCCCAGAAGTGATATAGAAGTTATACAAAATTACTTCTTAAGAACTAGTTCTCCAAAACATTATTTAAAACTAATTTAGAACCAAAATTAGATTCAAGAACATTGGTGTCAGAATTGGTTGTTATACCTGGGTTCATGAAAAAAAAAATTAAAAAAGAAAAAAAATTATTTATATCAGGCATTAAATGTTTAACTTTTTATGTTAAACTTAATTTTGAACTTAATTTTATTTTAAAAATAAGTTGTCTTCCTTCTCTAACATTCATTGAAAAATAATTGCATAAGTATTGTAACAGAATGTTTACATATCGAGACCTAACCTTAAAAATATCTTTACAGGAGAAGCATTGTTAATGTATGCAAACGGTTCTAAATTATAGACTTTCATCAAAACAGACATTTTGAAAATGTTGTCGGTTACGATATTTTGGCGGTCTGGGCTCGATTTCTATATAATTTTATGGTAAAGAAAACTCTTCTCATGTTGACAACAATGTTCATACTGGGATGTTTCTGAATTATCGCACTTTAACAAAAAATATCGTATAATGAAACAAAAATATTTCAGATAACAAGGGAAACTACAAATATGCTCCAAAAATTAGTTTTATGTACATTAAAATTGCAAAAGTAAATGTACATTTTTTTATTTCTAAAAGTGAAATACTTTAACAAAATGATTTAGGATTCAAAAATATTGCAATGCTTTAGAACTTTCCTATTTTATTAAAAGCTTTATTGATCTTTCATTTGCTTACTATTCTATATGGAGATCTTATTTCTTTATCAAAATATAACAATTGGAAATAGATTTCGAATACTATCTGCAATATTTTAAAATATGTATCATCTTACATGGGAAGTTCGTTAGTTAAAGGAACGATTTACATTATTCATTGAAAATATGTAAACAAAGTACTGCAAGTAAGTATGTAAGTACTTGCAAACACTTAGCTATATATGTATATAGCTACAGTCAAATAACTAGTTACCCAAAAGTTACTTACAGTTAAACTATAAGTAATTATTACTTTCATTTCATGTATGCCATTATTAGTTATGACAAATGTCATTCATTACATACTTTGTAATGCATGAAATAACTACTATTTATAAAAGAATATTTGCTGCAACGCAAAGCAAGAATGAGTTTGACAAATTATAAAGTAGAAACTGGATAAACCCGTTAGAGATTTTCATTCTTGATAATTTTTTTACTTAAAAAAAGTGCATTTTTCCAAAGATAATTTAATTTTTCACCAAAAGGCCATCCGATTTAGCAACCTTTTTAAATAAACAAAGTTAAAAGTTATATTTAAAAAAAGTAACTTGTTTGTTTATCAAACCCACTAGAGTTACGGATTATTACAATTCGTTATTAATTTGAATTAAACATTCATATCCTCTTCATTTTACTTAATTAAACAAGGAAAAACCTTAACACTTAATAACTTAAAATAATAAAAAATAAATAACAAAACAAATTGTAAATAAATGTTAAAAAGTGTACTTTATTTCATTTTTTCTGTTATTAAAATAAATTAAATAAAAAAAATTTCATACGCAAGTTTATTTTAAATATTAAAAATTAATTAGCTCCATTTATTGTTTTTTATTATTATTATTTTTTTTTTCTTTTTGTTATTCTGTTTTATTTAATTTTATGCATATTGAAACTATTGTTATGGGTTAGTTGGGTATTAAATTATTTTCTACATTATGGTTTTTTTTAAAGTGACGTTGACAGTTAATAACTTGCTTCTGCTTATTTCCACGGCTGATTTTTAAAATATTAAAGTAGTTATTTGTTTCTCTTTGTGGTATATGTTTAGATTATAATATATATATTTTTTTATTCTCTCAATTAAAAACTAAAATCTACATAAAGAATTGGATTTGTTTCTTTTTATTTAAGTTATTTTAATATAATTGCCATAGATATATATATATATTTATATTTAAATATATTTTTTGTTTGTTTGTTTGTTTTTATATATATAATTAATTTTTAAACTATAAATTTAATTCAATCGTTTTTCCTTTTTTTAAGTAAAATCGTATTTTTCTTTATATGTATACCTATAAAATATTGTTTTTACTTTTTTTTTAACTCTTGTTAATTATAGATTTTACTTTTAATTTTAATTTTGTTAATATTTTGTAATTTATTATGTCATGAATTTGTTGGTTTGGATGTGGGGTTTTTCATTCATTCATTTTTTACGTTAATTCTTTTATCATAAAATTTGTTTAGCTTGCAACTTAAGATTTTTATAATCATTAAATTTTACAAAAAATATAAACATAAATTTTTTTAAACAAAATAAAGACGTTTTCATGGTGATTATGCAACATTTAATGGTAATTATTTATTTAAAATTTTTGTTGATTTTATTATAATTTTATAATTAAACATTCACTTGTGGGAACTTTTAAAATGATATGAACTTATTTTTAAATTTTGTTTTTTTATATATACAATTTTATCCAGTTAATTTAAAAAGTAATGAAAGAATCGGTGTTGAATTGGTTGTTTAAGAAATGGATGAATATGGTTGCACACTAAAATAAATATAATTCATTTGCACAAAAAAAAACGAGATAATCGTCTCAAAAACTTGAATTAAATTAAATTCAGCAAAAATTACAATTTAATGATTACAGCTTAAAGAGAAATTTAACCTTTTAATAAAAAATATTTCTTCATTTCTATACTTTTATTGAAAATAAATGTTTCCTTTAACTTTTTAGGGCAACATTGCTAAATTACTGACCTTCAAGGATTTTACGTTCTTTGTCATCATATATTTTATTTAAGAGTTCCAAATTTGAGAATATAATATTTTACAAGAAAATTCATAACGCAAATTACCTTAAAAATTTTGGTAAATTTCTACTTTAAACATATTAAATATTTTTTTATAAAATAATTTATATAAAATAATATTCATTTTCACTTCAAATGATCATTTCGAATAATTTTTACAAACAAATTTTAAGGATACATTTTAAACTAAGTTATATCTATATCAACAAACACAATATTATTTTATATAAATATTCAAAGGAATTCCTTTAATTCTTTCTATTTATAAACTTAAAAAAAAAAGAAATGGAAAAATAACTGGATAAAATTTGATACCTATTTATATAATTTCAAAACAAAATTATTTGGAAACATTTTTTTTATTAACAGAAAAAGGCATTTTTAGTTATTTCTAAAAAAATCAGAGACAATCAAGATGTACAAAAATTGGGGGAAAATTAAAATCTATATTCTCAATTAGGCTTAAATATTGTTTTACAAAACGCATATAATCATCGTACATTAAATGCACAAACAAAAGGAAAAAACTTGCAAAAACTTACAAAACTAAAGAAATTAATAATACATTTATTATATGTATGTAAGTAATTGGTAAAGATATGCCAATTAACAATTATGTATAATAATAAAAAATAATAATCATATTTATATAATAAACAAACATACGCCTTAAAACGTATAGCTTGAGTTTAGGTATGGGGATAACTTATTTGTTCAACTTATCTTAAAAAGTATGAGAAATATTACACAGTATTTTCATTTATTATCAAAATATATATATAAAAACTATTTAAAACAAAAGAAAATTGTTATGCATTGTTGTTAGTTCTTAAGAGTAGGTTTGTTTTGTTTTATATATTTTTGTAAAATAATTAATTAAGACAATAATTGAATGAAATTGTTATACAAAAAATTATATCAATTTTATAAGTAAAGATGTAAAAAAAGAAACTATAGAAAGAAAACTACGTTGAAACTTAATATCTAAGAAAATAAAAAGTTTACCTTTTTGTTTTTTTTTTAAATGTCATTAGACGTATATGCATCTATGATGAAGAACCTCATTTTATATATTTAACTTTTGCGACTTAGGGCAGAGCGATGTTGCACCATCATCGTCATCAACACCGACAATACCATTATTTTTAACGCATGGTCGACTTAATTGAGGTGTTTAAGGGCGATATTGACGTTCGACTTTCTTGTGATGTGTGAAATTTACGTACTACCATTTCTATACTACGACTATTATCAATGAGGGGCGACTTTTATGCAGGAGTAGCCTCGTTCTTTTGTATATCAGATGCTACAAACATTTTTAATTAATCGCTTTTTGTTAATGTTTGTTCTTTTTTAATGTACCCTTACTTTTGTTATTTGAGGTTGTCATTGGTTTTTTAACTGGAGTCGAAGTTTCTTCGGATGACCCGGCATCGGTAAGTGATTTCCTTTTTGCAGCTCTTTCGCCTCGTGAAGCTTTTGATGTAGACGGTGTAGGTGTGGTCTGTAACGGGAAAAGTTAATTTATATTAATATTTATAAAAACAAATTGTATTTATTAAACATTTTCTCTCTCGATATGAATAAGTTGTACTACTATTAAATGATTTTATAATATTGAAAATTATTCACGTAAACAATAAATTTACAAATTAGCAACATAAACTCGATTATAACCTATGTGCTTCACTACCCATATCTTATCGTTAAGGTATCTTTTCCGTATTTTAACGAATTTTATGTTAGATTTTTTTATGTTGACCTTTTTTAAGTTTTTTTTTTCTTCATTTGATTAAAACGCCTAAGCATAGAGTAACATAAAATTCTCGATTGACAATTGGAACAAAAAAAAAATTGTAAAAATTGCGTGTATTTTCTCTTGTTACTCTTTGTTTGCGAAAAATTGCAAAAAATATTTTAGCTTATAATATATATGTAGATATGTATAATAATTACTTTTTGAGGTACATTTTTAGATGATCTAGATGTGGTTGGTGTTATCGGCGATGCAGCCCTTGCCTTTGCTAAGGGTGATCTTTGTGCACGAGGCGTTGATTTTGATGCGGCACTCGTATTAAGCGACGATTTTTTCTGTGTGGGTTTATATTCAGTGTCTGATTCATAATCATCTGATGTCTCGTCATCGTCTTCCTCATCACTGTTGTTCAACTTCTTTTTGCGCTTAACCAATGTTTTTCGTTTTTTTGTCAGGGTTTTGCGAGGACTTGACGACGTTGATGCTGCTGAACTGGCACCACGTTTACGTTTGTTACCAGCTGTTGACGTCGAAGGCGTAGAAGAAACTGCATTTGATTTACGGGCCGATGTGGAGGAGGTAGCAGCAGTAGTACCTCTTCGCGATTTTCTACCGGCTGCCGTTGAGGGTGTTTGACTTTCGCTGCCCTCTACTAAGGCAGATTTCTTTTCAATTTGAGATTCATCTTTGAAGAGGGAAATATCAACTATGAGTTTCAAAATACGGAAAAAGGCATTAAATTAGAAAGAATTTCAAGTATTAAACAACAATTTACTTACGACCATCAGGATTCTCTTCAGTTAGTTCTGGTCTTGGTACCAATCCCTTTTCGACATCTATAGCCTTCTTCAATATGCTTTCAATGCGATTTCTTTCGGCTTTGGGCAAACGTAAATGACCTTTATCGATACGTTTCAACTCGACTGTTGTAAGTACACACTCAATATCAGTGTGATCGTAGAAATCGGGTATAAACACACTGCTGTCTTTGGCATCTTCTGACAACCAACGAATGCTTATGCGTGGTGAGGTTCGGTATACATTTTGCATTGTTTGGCACAAATAGAACGTACCCTCTGCATTGCGTACAGCCATGTATTCATTTTTATAGAACACAATCAAACGATCTTCATTGGACATGGGTTTGGGAGAATTGGAAGCCTCACTGGCTGACAGTTTAGTAATGTAAGCCAATTCGGGAAGAGGACTTTGGTAGAGTATGGTCTTAAGTCGGTGGCGTTTTGATTTCCGATCCGAATCATCTTCCTTGGGTGTTGAGGGGGCTGATTCTGATGTAATTGAATTTTCTGACTTAAGTTTTCTTTTGACCCGTGTACTGGTGGTTGCTGATTTATCCTCTTGCGTTTCTGGTGTTTTATTTTCCATCGGAGTTGATGTTGTAGCGGTTTTGCTTTTTGCCCCTTTAGCGAGACGTCCCAATTTTTTGGCAGGTGTCGCCGATGCTGTCGCTGTTTCTTTCTGTGCATTTTCTATGGTATCTTTAACTTGATCCTCTGTATTTGTTTTATTATCGGCTGCAACAGCTGGAGCTGGTGCAGATGTAGTTTTTGCAGAAGTTGTATTTTCAGCCTTTTCAGTCGATTTAATCGATTTTATTGATTCTTCATTCTCCTTAGGAGTTGGTTCTTTTTTATCTTCTGATGCTTTAGCATCAATAATTGGCGCTTTTGTTGATTCCAATTGAACAGCATTTGTAATTGATTCTTTCTCCTCAATTTTAGGTGGCACACTACTATCCAATTTTTCTTTTTTATTATTCGCTTCCAAAGAATTCTTTGCAGCTGCATCTTCCTTCTCGGTTGGTTTGACTGTTATAGTTTGTGTGGTTGTAGTAGTGGGTGTTTTTGTTTCTACGACAGTGTTCGACTTTTCTGTTTCTACTGCGGTTTTTTGTACATCTTTCGAGGAAACATTATCCACTTCCTCAATCTTAGCTGATGACTTGTTTGTTTTCAGTTTTTTGTCCTTTTCCTTGTCAGAGACTTCTTCTTTGTTTTCCGATTTCTTTTCATCATTTGAATTGTTAATTTGATTTAAATCATCTGCTGTTTTCTTGTCATCAGTTAATGGCGATTCTGTTTGTTTTGGAGTTTCTGATACTGTTGTAGTAACAGGTGTACTAGACTTTTCTTCAACTATTGTGGATTTTGCCTAAAAAAAAACAATAAAATATATGACGAAAATCTTTATTTAGAAATATGTATTTTATATTACCTTGTCTGAAGCTTTCTTAGCTTCAACTAATTTCTTTTCGCTTTCTTTGACTTCATTATTTTCCGTTTTATTCGATTTAACTGAAGTATCAGATTTTTCTTCGGTTGTTTTTGATTCTAAGGGTGATGATGCAGTTGTTGGTGCTGCGGTTGAAGGAGTACCAGTGTTTGCTGAATTTGTTTTTAAATCATTGCTGACCTTCTTCACAGAATCTTTTTCCTCTACAGCTGGTAACAATGGTTTGTTAACTACTGGTGGTGAAACCTCTACTTTTTTATCTTTGGGCTTTTCAACTTCTTTTTTGGTGTTATCAATGTTGTGAGCAACATTGGACTCTGTAGCTGATTTATTGCCCTCATTGGAAGATGTTTTGGCTGCCTCTTTTTCAGTACTCGAAGATTTAAGTGGCAATTTTGTTGCGGTTAATTCATCTGCAGCCGGTTTAGCAGCACCAGTTGGTTTTGTTGGTGCAGCATTAACTGCAACTGTAGTAGAGGTTGTGGTGGTTGTTGCAGCAACTACCGGAGTGGTGGTAACTGAAGTTGTAACACTAGGTGTTAATGCATTTGTTGTTGTTGCTGTTGTTTTCTGTGGTGAAACCATTGTAGATGTAGGTCCTGTTGTTGTAGTGGTTGTTGCACTCGCCAATGTTTTATTGCCCATCGCAGCTGTAGTGGCCGTTGGAGGCATTTGTTTTGTTAATTGTACTGGTGTAGATTGGGGTGATTTTAAAGCTGCCACCGTAGCGTCAGCAGGTGTACCAGTCTTGGAGGGGCTGGTAGTATTGCTAGTGGCTGTATGAGTGGTAGCACCATGCGTAGATTTTGGTAAATTTTGCGAATGACCCAAATGACCACCTTTGGCACCACTATTGGTCGGTGGTGTGAATTTATTTTGTTGGTGTGCCATACTTGGCCCCGATGTTGCCGGTTTTGATGGCGTTAATGATATGGATGGTGGTGGCGCTTGGTGCTTAGTCGAACTGGCATTAGCACTGCCGGTAGACATTTTGGGATGTGGACCGGACGATAAATTTCCACCAGAAACATTTGCTGCTGTTACAGGGGTTATTTGAGTATTTAATGGCAGATTTGGGGGTTTCATTTGATTTGTCAAAGGCGGCGGTGGTGGTGGAGTAGCAGAACTCATTTTATTGCCACTCGCTACTGCTGCCTGAGCAGCGGCAGCTGTAAGGTAACGCGATAGAGCATTCTGCTGTTGTTGCTGTTGATGTTGATTCTGGTGTTTCTGCTGTTGCTGTTGTTGCTGCTGGTGAGACATTGCTGTTGTGGTAGGAGGCGGGGGCGGTACCCCTTGTACTGGCTGCTGTTGGCCATGACCGTGTTGTCCCTGACCGCCACTATGGTGTTGCTGCTGCATTTGTTTTGCCTGCATCTGGTATTGGAATGCTTGCAATTGTTGTACAAAGTTTGTGGGTAATGCTTGCAGTGTTTGTTGCAATTGATTAAATGTGGGATTTGCTGCAGGATTACCATTTGCCTGCTGTTGATAGGTTTTATTTAAAAGCTCTGCTGCTCCTGCTGTTCGTGTTAAGGCCAATGGTTCACCGCTACCGCCAGCCCCACCACCACCAGGACCAGCAACTCCTGCAACACCAGGTACAACACCTCCCACTGGACCAGGACCTACTCCTCCTCCACCCGCCATATTATGGTGTTGATGTTGTAGCTGTTGATGCTGTTGCTGTTGTTGTTGCATTTGTTGTTGAAACTGTAGGAATTGCTGTTGTTGCTTTAACATATTCTGTATCCTTTGCTGTTGTAGAAACGCATTTATATCCGCCTGAGATGACTGTGGTATGGCATTCTGACCATGTACTAAATTTTGCATTTGTTGCTGTATGCCAGCAAATGTTTTAGCAACTTGTGGCATATTGTTCGGACCATTGGGTGGCCCTCCGCCCATGCCACTGCCGCTCGAACCAGGTGGTTTTTGATTGTAACTCATTTTGTCATTCAATTTAATTTGTGCTCGTTATGAAAAACTAAAAAAAAAGAAAACAAAAAAAAAGAAATAATGTTTTACTACTAGTTTTATTTTTTATTACTTAAAGTATTTTTATTTAACACATCGTTAAATTAACATCATGTTTGTTATGAACAACTATTATTCTGATTCATTTCGTATTTTTTCTATTTTCATATGTGGTATGAGCCAGGTTGCAAGTTATAGGCCAAGGTTTACAGTAAACAGAAAAATAATAAAAACAATGTCTACAATACGTAGCCATGTATGTTCATGAATAACAAATAAAAAAAATATTTACACACATTCATTCGCACAAGAAAAAAATATTCTGAAAAACTAGTTCAGTGATATGTTTTTCTTCTCCGACATGAAATTAAATAATAATGATATTTGACACAACGATATAGCCAGAATTTTTACTGCATTTTAAATGTTCTCCACATTGCAAAACTATAAATCCCCAAAATCCTAAAGTCCAGACTTATAAGAATACGTTTATAATTTATAATTATTGTTTTCCGAAATGTCTTATTTTGCTAATAGCAGCTTTCGAATGTTATTCACGGAAAGGGGGCCTTATATGTGAGCTAGAGTAAATTATAGGCCGATCTTCATAAAACGTTGCATTTATCAAAATATCTTAAAAATTGGGACCTCTACTTTTATAAGGTCTATAAATTTCTTTATTTCTAAGCACATAAATATTGAATACATTAGTTATTTTCCTTTAACATTTATTTAATTAAATCCATAATATATATTTTTATATATTGGTATCCAAGTAAAAACATTCCAAAAAAATCTGGTATTATTCATAAAAAGTTAATATAGACATTTATCTACATTTACACACACTCATGGCATTAGAAGTATTAGCGTTAAGTAGAAGAACAAAATAAACACGAAGAAATGTGAAAAATAGTTTAAATAACCACAACAACCTAAAATATACCTGTATATTTAAGTGGATATAGACATAAACATTAACCTGCCTTCACTAGCTACTTAACCTCTTCTTTTTCTATTTGTATATTTTTACTCTCTAATTTCTCTTATCATATTCTCTCGTCGTTTAGTTTGAATTTGACTGCTGGGAAAACACGCAAAATTGTATATTACTTTTATTTTTTTAATTCATTCACTTGGGTGTGAAGTGAAGTAATTCCGCAAATGATGACGTACATAAAAAACATGTAAAATATAAACGATTTATTTTAACAACGATTAGTGCCAATAAAATCAACTACAACGACAACAACAACAACAACGAAGACAGCAATAACTAAATCAAAGCCAATCTTGTTGATGACAACAACAATAAAAACTCTTTAATAAATAAACAGTGTGAATGTGTTGTGTGTGTTGGACGTTTCAAAAATTGCCTGCTTTGCTTTATTGCCAAACTTCATATACTATATACTTAGTAGAATGAATTTGTTGTTATTTTTTCAACACTTCTTTACATTTTCATACTCACTCACTTACACACCAAATCGCAAAATACTTTTGGATACAATGTATCTTCTGTACTAAATGCCCGTCTGCCTTCCCGCTTTATTGTCAGTATGTTTGTTTGCCATTGCCTCCGTCATACGAACATATTTTTTTGAGTAGTGTAGTGCACGTTCAACGAACTTTTGTTTATGATTTTGTTCATTTCTTCTTTTTTTTATATTTTGATTTGGTTTTTTTTTTTTTTTTTTTGTTTTTTATTGTATCTATTGTAACAAAAGGCTATATTGTATTAGACACTTCCTCCAAAGTCATAATGTTTTCTTTAAAAATAGAAACAATAAAACACAACACTTTGCCAAATATAGCGAAAGTTTATTATTGCCAATAGTATTTCTTAATTGGTCGACAAAGATCCTTAGCTCTGAAATATTGGCTTTAAGATTAGATTGCTAAAAAGTTCATTCTTTAAGTTTCGATAATAAAAAGCTTAATGATTCTGCGCCATCAATTTCAACGGCGAAAAAGTAATTCACGTAATTCGAAAGAAAGATTTAACTTTGTTACTAAAATGTAACCATATTTATTATAGAATGAAGAAATTAGTAAATAAAATAAAAAAATGTTAAAAAAAATTCCACTCGGATTTTTGGCGAAATTTTGAATTTTCAACATTTTGGCAAAATGTCAAAATTACAAAAAATTGGTATTTTTTCATTTTTTGTGATTTTTGCGAATAATCATATTATAGGTGAAATTAAAATCTTTATACTGGAAAGACTCGAGCTCAACTTGTCAAAAAATTTGTAACTCAGCATTCCAACCAAATCGGGGTTCACACACAGCAATTTTTCTTGCCGCAATTCTGACTTTGTAGACAAGAGATTTAAATAGAATGTAAAAGTTTAGTATTCTCTTTTACTCTCTTTCCTATTAACTTAGAATTGCGGCAAGAAAAATTGCTGTGTGTGAACACGGGCAAGCGACTGCAGAACTATCACATGAATGGAACAACGTTGAATTCGCCTGATAATTTTAAAAAATTCACTATAAATTAATGACAGCATTGTATAAAATCATATTTTTTTTGAGTACCTTGATAAATCATATTACATATTTAAAATTTTTATTAGGAAATCATTTTTTTTGCCAGAAAATGTCTTTTTGTTAAAATGTCTATAACTTATCGGTTCATATTCGTTTGCTTAAAATAAATATATTTTTTTCATAATAATTTATTAAGTAAATTTATAAGAAAATACTTAGATTTGTATAAAATTTAAATTGAAATTGTAAAAATAAACAAATTTTTAAATAAAATGTTTTTAGAGATAAAAAACAAACATAAATATTAACTTAAACACACACACACATTCATTCATTCAATCCATCCATCATCGGTTTAACCTAATGAATTTCTCTTTAAAACTTTGCCAATCAACTTTAAATTAAATTGTATAACACACAAGATTACAATGAGATAAAATAATAAAACGTTTAACCCTTTTTTTGACATCTCTTTACACTTCATCCTCTACCATCATGAGCAGATGGATATAAAAATCTGTAGAAACACATACACACACACTCACCCACAAACTCTATACTCTTTCAAGTTTTTATACAATAAAATCCATAAACTGATATGTGTAACTCTCAGTTATTGTTGATGGTTTTAGTGTCGTGTGTCTGATATTTGTTGAGGAGGATGGTGATGATGAAGGGTAATGGTGTTACTATGATTCGTGTGGTTGGTGGTAGTTTTGTTCTTGCTATTCCTTTATGTATATAGAACGATGTCCATCCCAACATATTTTATTGTATAAGCATCTACAATTAAAAGTAAAGCCTCTACAACAACAACAACAAAAAGGAATGTAAAAGAAAAAAAGTATAAAAAAGCAGAATGCAAAAAATGCCGGCATCCTTAGTGACACAGAAAAATACTACAAAAAAATCAATGTTGTTTTAAACTGTATTTTATTTATTTGTTTTAAGTTCTCTTCTGTGGCACATATGGTTTAATGTGTTTTGTTTATTTATTATTTTTTAAAAAAAACACACATATTACAAATGTCTACATTTAAAAAAAATGTCAAACGAAACGAAATTGTTTATAGTCTCTTATCTTAAAAAACATTTAATTACAATTTAAAAATTTTTAATTTCCCACGTCCTTATTGCAGCATTTAAACATATTAATTTTTATTGAAGTTATTCAGGCAGAATTTTTGAAGAAATATTTAATTGTGTAATAAATATTTTAAAAGAAAAAGAAAAGTTTTTTTTTTACAATTGATACAATGCATTATTTAAATTGTATAATGATATAGTTTGTTACCATATTTGTTAATAAAGGCTAACAATGTATGTTCATAATATAAATAGATACTTTCATATATAAAATAATTCTTGTTGTTCTTCGCGCCATAAATAATGACCAAAACTTTCATGAAATTGTATATGTATTTTGTTGCTATTGTAGGTATTATTTTTATTTATTACTTTTGGAATAGTTTTTTTTTTAATATTTGATTACTAACTATTGATATTGTATTGTTCTTGATCTTATTCTTATTCTTCTTATCTGTACTAAAATCGATAAGCGATATATTAATATTTAGTATTTTAAGTTGGTAGAACTATATACAAACAAATGTTTGCATGGTTTTAAAATGATCTTTATAATTTATTTAAAAATAACACACATTAGTGACCAGTAGGTTTAAATAATAACAAAACTTTCAGTAAATATCTTGAAAGTATTTACTTAAAATATCTGATATGATAATGTCATATTTTTTTTAAAATACTTAAGATTAAGATACATATTTAAAATCAAAACATTACCCTCTTTGAATCGCTGTTTACCGTTTGCGAAACAAAAAATCCGTGAGATTGAATAGTTATGTATAATTTTTTACAATGAAGTTCATTTCAGAAAACTATTTCAAGCATTTTTTTTGCTAATCTCTCTTTCAGAATTATTTTTGTGACACAAGGTAAGATGATTGTTTTTCCGATATAAAGCATTAAAAATATTAAATATTAAAACCAATGAATTTTAATACATTATATATTTTTATGAAATATACAGTATCGATCATATAATTAGCCCACCTTTAAGAAATATTTTAAAGTATTTATTTTCTTTTAATACAAAAACTTTTAAAACATATTTATTGCAGGGATATGGTTTATACAATAGTCTAATTATTACATATAAAATAAAAACCAAACATTTAAAACTTCATTGCAAACAAATTGTTTCTCATAAAAAGGTCCAAATTTACATGGACAACTAATTTGCCCACCCAACTTTAGGTAACTCATAGAAATCGCAACATTATAATTTTCCAATATTTTGTTGGATAACCCTTTTGTTTTATT
>MINK01191312.1:0-21363 GCA_001735545.1 Phormia regina | reverse complement strand
AAATGATTTATTGTGCATGTATTTATATTATTAAAATATTTTTTAGTTTTGGAGCTTAACAAAATCGATTTGTTATAAAAAATTTTATTAATTCAGAAACTAGAAATTTTTTAAAAATATGTTATGACCGATATTTAAAAAAAATAAATCCTTTTACCGATGCTCTCACTTATTATTAACCCGATTTATTTAAGTTTTTTTATTCGGGCAAAAAATTAAAAAACAAAAAAAAACAAAAAACTTAAACTTTCTTGCAATTTAAGTCGCCAAGCATACAACCAAGGTTCTTAAGAAACTTATAAATCCGTCTTAAATTCCCGGGTATTTTTACAGAATATCTCTATATCTTACTTGAATTCGATCTGCTGAAATTCAAGAATAGAAAATTCGCGATAGGGATTTCTGATGCTATTATCTATATATGCCATACTCGGTGGTCATAAACGCCATTTCAACCGACACTTCTAAACAAAGATCCAAAAGTAACAAATCTTGTGGTATAAACCGGAATGACGAACTTCATACATGTGTGTGAAGGGTAATAAAGAAATAGTTTGCTCTGCTGCTTTGAATTTGCTAATGTTTCGTAAAGATAGAACAGCGGACAAAAAACATTCAGTGAATAAAAATATTTGACCCATTACAGTTATGTTAGAAAAATTTATATAGCTATGTTCACAGCATTTTGATCAAATTATTTCAACTTGGTCTGAAGATAACTTCTAAATATTTGTTAATTTATTTTTTAAATATGAAATTTTTACAGACTAAATAGGTTTCTTTGTCCGATTTATGTTTTACTTGAAATATATTTTGTCGCATAAACATGTTGATATTAATTATATCAATATTTTTAACAATAATTGACTAAGAAAAAAAGTTAATTTTTGTGCACAGAATATTATTTTACAACAAATTTTTTGCAAAAAATTTTGAGATGAATTTAAAGCAACTATTTTTTAAAAGACATTTTTATTAGTTTTAAAATAAAATATTATTTTAAATTTAATATTTTTTCTCAGTGTATCTTTTATGTCTTGATGTTTAAACTATCCATAAAATTTTTTAAATTCATAATACAGTTGCAAATAGAGTCAAAAAGGCCCAAAAATAAACATTAAACTTGATGATCCATTCGTTGTTTATTATTGTCTGTTCATTCCGTCATGTATGGACTGTTCTCTTCAACTCTGTCCATGGTGTAAATGCATGGTAAAATAGTTTCCCATACACGTATTTAGTTTGCAGTAGTCATTTCAGTTATAAGTGATAAATAAGATGAATATAAAAAATACTAAAAAAATCATAAAACTTGCCACATGCCACTAATCGCCAGCAGAGGCTGGCTGGTCTGGTTGACTTGACTGCCAGCATTCGCGACATTTCAAATGTTTCATATTCTTTTTTTCTATCTACAAATGATTCAAACTGCATATTGTGTAGTTTATTTGTAATTATTATTAATTTTTGTTTATTTTTTTTTTTTTGTTTGTTATTTGTAGGTCGCATGTTGTCTGAAGTCGTCTCGTTGTACATAACCAAAAATTATGTAGAATATTCGTCGTTGAGTCATATGTATGTATTGTTGTTATAGACAATTGCGATTTTAAAGAACCTAAATTTAGAGAATTGTTTTTTTTTCTTTTTAAGATATGTTAGGGCAAATTTAATACTTGTTCTTAGATATTAAATAACGATTTAAAATAACATGATCATGATGATTGATGCATGCTGTTACTACTGTTACATATCATGATGCTGACAAAGACGAATCAAGAAAGAAAAAAATTACATACAACTAGCACCAACGATTTTGAATTTATTCAGTTAAAACTAACTAATAGCCAAATTGATTGTTAATGATAGTAGAAGCAAAACATTAAACAAATAAATACACACCACAGCTCAATGTAATGGAACAAGATATTAACTATGCAAACTGTATAAACAACTTATTATTGTACTTATTTGATCAAGATATGAAAAAAGCAATATATAACTTAAGAGCTTAACTAGAAACAAAAACACTGTATTATTAATATTGCTGCTTATAATCAGGACTGCTTCATCAGTACTTAATTGTGAAAAGTATAAATTATAAATGTTATGATGTTATAGACCGGTATATAATGCACTATATATTTTTTCCTCACTCCATTTAAAGCATAGACTATAAAGACAGTTATTCGTTTACACTTATTCAAGTGTTATTTTGAAATGCTTGTTGCTGCTGAAGAAGCTATATTTTCATGTTTAATTTCAGCTTAATTTTATCACTATTATAAAAAGAACATAATGGAAGAAAAAACCAAAGGAACAATTAAAAAAAAAAACTCATTTACACCGTTTAAAAGAAATATTTTTCTTTTCAATTATAACTGGAGAGTATTTTTTTTTTATCTGTTTAAATGTATATTATGAGGAGTGTGTTTCTAAAAAAGTATTATATTCACACGTTAATTATTATACATTTAAGAATTATTGATTTTAAATTTAAATCTTTAATCAAAATGTTTAAAAAGAAACCATTTTGATGGTCCTTCGAACTGGATAATAGTTAGCAATGCTCAATCATATCCAAAAAACTCACCCATTAGGAAAATTAGAAAATATGATGAATTTTTGCTGAATGAAACAAGCATATTGTTATTTCTCAAAATCTTCGCATATGAATTAAAGAAATATTAATATAGACAAAAAAATCAACACTACAGGAAATTATTTTTCTTTTAATTTATAATTAAATTTTTGTTTTATATAAAAAATATTATTAGTTATATTTATTACACTTAAGAAATTTATTAAGGATATTTCATTGATTATAATTAAGATAAGAAAAACATTTCTCATTTTCCTACTCCATTTAATTAAAGTTCATAAATTAGACTTTATATTATATGGTTCCTTACGAACGAATAGTAGGTTTAAAACGTACTAATGTTATGAAAGAAGAAAACTCATTATGAATCATAAATAATTTTCGAGACTTCTTAATTTTCAAAGAAAAAAATGTTTAATCATTTAATTTCAGTGTTTTTAATTAGCGCATTACTTATTATTAGTGGTATTAGACTATTATGTTTATTTCCATATTCTGTTTTTCTTGGCCAACTATTGCATCTTATGGTGAGCGGTTTCCAGGGCCAGATCATTAAAGCAAAAGTCTGTGAGTTGGGTTGTACTTTTTTTTTATATTTTTTTTCCTAATATCTACCAGGTAAGAAAATAAGGCATATTTTCCATAAGATTATAAAGAGTTTTTTCCTTTTTTTTAAGTTAAAAACTGCCGACATAATGAATATTTCGTGAGGAAATTAATTGAAGCAGTTATTAAAGAAAGGATAGTTGTCCATTATTTCTTTAAATACATTAAAGTATTCTGGGAAAACTGGGATGACTGATTATGAAAAAATGTTTAATTTTATGAAAAGCCATTCCTGTAGAAGCATTTGCAGAAACTATTCTAAGAATTAAACATTTTATTAGCCTTTCTGGCATTCATATGGCAATAATTGGTAAATTTTGTATTAAATTTATTTTTAACTGGGGACAACATTAGTTCAAGAATAATACATAAGAAGGATTTTTTTTAATTGCCATTTTTATAATTCTTAATATAACATATTAAAACTACTTTTATATAGCATATAACTTTATAATAATCTTCTTATTTATATTTATGACAAATATTTGCTTAAATACAATATTAAATACTAATATTTAATATTATATATATAACACCTGCTATAATTTTTTAAAACAGTACTTCTGTCTATAGTTAAATAAATAAAATTTAAATCAATAAAACTTAGCAAAAAATATTATTACTAAAAAAATTTATATTTCAAACTAAAAAAATATTTATTTAAACAAATGAAGTACTTCTGTCCATAGTTAAATAAAGTTAAAATCAACAAAACTAAAATTAAAAAAAAAAGCAAAAAACATTAAAAAGTAGGTCGTACTTATATAAATTCATTGATTTTATTTCAACAGTTCTTTGATTTAATGTATAAATAATTGGATTATAGAAAAATATTTATTGAAATTAAATAAACAATTCAAAGTAGGTAACAATATATTTATACCAAACATTAAATTTATTACTTATAGAAAAAAATAAATAAATCAGTTTTTGGATTAAACGTGTTTTTTTTTTTAACCAATGAACTGTTTCTTTGATATAATTTTTTTATTTATCGAATTTATTCATTTAAACAAAATAAGAAATAAGTCGAATTAATGAACTCATGTTTAAGATTTTATTTTACAAAATACCTATACGTTATGTAAAAATAACAAAACAATTTAATTAAAACAACGTTTTATTCGTTATATTTATGAATATTTTTGCTTCAGTGCATAATAAACAAAAACTACAACTTATATTTAAAAATTTATTTCTTTCACCAAAAAGTTTACATTTCTGTAATAAATAAGTTATAGTTTTAACTATAATTTCATTAAAAAGCTACAGTAAAATCTTTGTATGAGTGCAAATTTAAAAAATAATATCAATTACTTAAATTACAAATGATATTGTAAAATATTGTTAAAAACTTTAAAGAGATTTTACTGTAGTTTGAGCGTTTTTCATTAAATAATATTAAAAACAAACACAAATAAACCAAAAACTATATGAAATTCACCAGAAATATGCATGAGGCAACGGCAATAAGCAACAACATGTTGAACACTCATGTTTCAAATTGAATAAAAAGTTCTGTTGAAAAAGGAACGAATAAAAAAATGAGAAACAAAAATATGACAAATTAAAATAAAGCAAATTAAAAATAAAATAAGGGTATTCGAGGTAATAAATAGAAAATTATTTAAAAATGAAATTGAAAAAAAGATTCGGTTGGCCGAATTTTTAATACCCTTTACCATGAAATAAGATTTGGTTTTATAACATTATAATATATACAAGTTGTTGTGGCCCATAACTGGTTTGTTTATAAACGAATTTGGTTAATGAATCAACCTGTTCAAAAGTCTAAAGATAAGTTTTGAACCGACCAATTTTGCTCATCTTTATAAGCATTTTTTTTAGGAATATTTCCTACAATTTGATGTATCAAAACATATGTATCCAATAGCTGGGGCTTTTTAAAAACTGATTTCAACAGACAGGCGTATGTACATCTTTATATCGACTCCCCTATAAATAAGGATCCAGAATATATATAATTTTTGGGGTCTTAGATGTAGAATTTACAAACGGAATGACTAACTTATATATACCCTTTACACCTGCGATGAAGGTCATAAAAATATAAAATATTCAAAACTCACTCCAAGATAAAGTGTCCTGACTGAAAACTAAAAGTTTGTAAAAAAATTTGCCACTCAAATTACTACAACATTTGAAATGTTAATTTGCGTTTTATGCAGTATTTTAGATTCATTTGAATTCGCCTTCGAATATGCCAGTTTAATAAATCGAACCTATATTTTTGGTAAAATTTTGCAAACAGTAGGATAAGAGCAAAATATGTAGTGCAATATTTTTTGTACTTTTGAAACAAGAAAGAGGTAATATTATCCCGGAATAAATAAGTCATATCTTTGTAAAATTTCTATTTTCTGCTCTATTCATAATTTTTGGGAGAGAGGGGGCAAAAAGGCAACAAAATTTTTTTGCATTTTTCCAGGATAAAGACCGAAAAGGCAATAAAATATTTGTTGCCTTATTTAGTATAAGGTTAGATAGGCAGAAATATTTCAGGAAAAAAAAAAACATATATATAAAATTTAATAGTTTCCTATCAAATTTCTACTTAAATACAATTAATAGTTTTGACCTTTATAGAACAGAACAGGCAAATAACACAGATTTTAATAAGGAATGCCTTAAATATTACTTAATCTTATTTATAATTATATTTTTTATATATTTAAAGTTTCCAATATTTGTTTTTTTTTTTTCTCGCTTGTTTTAAGTGAATACCACTATTATTATGTTTCCTTTGAAAATACAAACAGCACAAATAAAAAACATTAAAATTTCTTGTGAAAAATTTATATTTCATTTTATATACATGGTTTCGTATTAATAAAATTTAATTCTGGGTGATGAATATATTTTATTAAGAAATGGCAAAAAGTTATCAAATTTGCAAACAAAGAAAAACGATTTTGTATTTTAGTTTTATCCCAAAAATTATGATGAATAATTTGTAATATATGTAATATTAAGAATTCATTTTAAAGCAAATGATAGTAATGATATGAAAGAAATCATATTATAAAGCAACTAAATTGATCCATTTGAGATGTTTCCATAATTATAATACAATTATTTATGAAACCATCTTACAAAAAATATAAGAACTATTTTAACTATTTGCAAACAAGATTTTTAAATTTTAATTTAATTTCTTTCTTTAAAATAAATTCACTTGTAATCTTCTTTAAAACATTTTTAAATTTATTTTAATAATTTGTTGGAATAAAAAAAAAGCGAAAACTATTTCTCATAATTAAGATTTTATGCCAACGATAACCTATGAAATGAAACGTGTGTATTTTTATTTCTTTATTATACTAAGAGTATTTGCAAAAGAAGCTACAATTTTTTTTTCATTTTACAAATTTATGTTTAAATTTTTTGATTACCAAAAAAAAAAAAAAAATGTTTTATGTGTTATTACAAGTTGCCCTTTTTAGCCTTAAAGCCACAAGTAAAAAAGAAAAATAAAATAAAAAATAAATAAAAAATCACAGCTAAATTAAGCCTCTTTTTTCTTTTATTTAATGCTAGATGTTTCTGAAGTTATATGTGATTTTCTTTTAATGGCTTTAAATGACTTTAAAAGCTACTTTAGGTATTTTATTTAAAGGAGTTATAACAAAAGAAATATTTAAACTATAATTTATATAAATAAAGTGACCTTAACCTTAATGCTAATCATATAAAAAAAGGCAACAAAGTAAAAGAGGAGCTTTAAAAGCACAGATATTTTTTTAAGAAATATGGCATTTAGAAAAATGTTATATGACATTTAGAAAAAAAGTAAATCTTTAAATATATAATCATTTTAAAATAAAAGAAATTTTGATAAACCTTTTAGTCTTTTAAAAAAATATTTGTGTTCCCTAAAATGCTTTTAAATTACGAAAGATATTTACAATTATATTTTTGTTAAAGTTTTATTTTTTTATCATAAGATATATTTTAAAAGCTTTTTAGAACTTATAGATTGAAATATTTTAAAATATTGTTCTCTGAATTGAAATAGAAAAAAAGATATTTAAAAAAATTTTAAAAACAAATTATACAAAAAATAATAATAATAATAATAATAATAATAGGATATTTTAAAATTTAAATTGAAATTTTAAAATTTAGTTTGAAAAATGCTTTTAAATTTTTAAAATTTGCAAAATTTTTCAAAATTATATATTAAGCTTTTTAATAAATTATTATTTTTTGTTAATATTAAAACGCTTTAAGCTTTGAAAAAATTAACTCTTGATTAATTTTTAAATTTTTATCTGGGTCTTAAACTTTCAAATCTTTTTATAATATCATGATAAAGCTTCATTGTCTATTGCTTAAAAGCTTTAAAACTTTCAAAATAAATAATAACATATTTAAGAAACTTTTGATTAATTTTTATTTTCATATGGGTTTAGAGTTTAATAATTTACTTTTTTATAATAACATGATAAAGCTTATATTATAAGCTTTTAAAATAAATAAAATATTTGTAAACTTTGAATTGAAGATTTTTTAAATAAAAAACAATAAGGATTTAAAATTTGTATAAAAATGTATAATAAACAAGCGTATAAGCCTGACATTACCAGGCTCGTCTCTTTGCTCCCTGATAATAATTCTAAAATTTGTAGGACGAAAAGCTTTATAAGCAAGACGAATTTTAATTTTGTGCCACATATGAGAGCTTTAGAAAGCTCTTAAAAAAATATAAATGTATTATATATTTTTTTAATTGCAAAGTTGTTTTTGTTTCATTTTGCGAAAAGTCCTAAAAATCACAAAAGTGTGTAACTTTAAACTTCAATATCTCCAAAAGTTTTTCTAACTCTAATATAAAAGAAATTACTATTACGCAGTTAATTTCGAAAAATTAAATTCGTGAAAAAATTCGCGAATTTTTCGAAATTTAAACAAAATAAAAATAGAGATATTTAAATGGCTCCATAGACTATGTGCATGTAAAATATTAGCAAAATCGGAAAACATAGAAAATATTCTTAGTTGTTCTCTCGTGAAATTGACGATATATAATCATTTTGTAATTGTTTGGACCGTTGATAATTCCTATGGAAGAAATATATTTTAATTTTTAATTCCCTTAAGACTTGAGCTAAAGAACTTACATTACAGAAAAATCATTTCAATAGATCTTTTTAGATTCAACCCCTAGTTACATGATCTTAACACATGTTTATCTAACATAGCAAACATCGACTTTCACTTAACATTCAAGACACAGTGAGTGACTTCATATACACATACACACATTCATACATTCTCTATAGCCTTCAAACGGCAACTGTTGTTACTTAAAAAGATAAAATAATCTCTTATATTATGGCATCATCCAACCACAGCCTAATTCAAACATAAACAGCATCCAACAATTCAAAAAAAAAAACCACAATTGTCTTGGCATTAGAAAAGAAATTGTAATGCAATCGCGTTTAAATGTTATGAAAAGGTTTAAACTCCGTTTTATATTTTTCATTATTTCTTAACATGTTGCTAAATTTGGTTTAATATTTAAGCATGCTGCATGCATCATCATCATCGTTTTCATTGTGGTATCATGTTTTCAATGTCTGTTGCATAGCATTACATTATTTTACATTAAATTGCATTTTGATTGGAATTGCGTTACTTTTTAACATTAGTTTGATATTTATAATAAAAAAAAAAAATATAAAAACAACTGAAGATGAAACGTATCTAAGAAGAAGAAGAAAAAATTATATGGTCAACAATTTTAAAGATGGTCCAAGAGGGACAGACATAAAATAATCATGCACATGTTTTGTTTTTTTAAGATAGTAAAACCTCCAAAGTGGCATCATTGTATTTAGTTACAATAACAGCAATTTAATGATTTACAACAAACATTTATTTTATTTTCTGAACTCATATAATTTTTTTTTTTATTTTTATTATTATTTTCTGCACATGTTATTCATTTTCATTAAAGTCGAAAAAAAAAAATTAAAAACAACTGCAGTTATTTTTAATAATAACAGGGATGGTAAATCGAAATAATTTTAGAGAAAAAAAAAAAACAGTAAATATATCAGGCGCGGATTCAGCTCAAGATTTTGGGGCCGGAAAATCTAATAGTTTTCTTAGCTATTTCTTTAAATTGTATGATTTAGTGCAGATTTTTCATTAAACATTTTCACTTTGGGGAGGGAATTTTCCCTTTTTCCCTCCCCGTGGATCCGCGCCTGAAATATATATAATAACAAATAATTATTTAAGAAATATTTTTGTGCTAAAAGATTTAACTAGATTTTTTTATTATATATTATATCATGCTCGAATTCATGACAATTGTCAGCCATTAGTTATTATCATATGCTTTAATAAATGTCACCAAAAAATATGACAATTCACCAAAAATTTATACAAAAACTAAATTTTTTCAAAACTGGAATAGAGAAATTTTTCATTTTATCCCAATTTTTTTATTACCACAATAAATTCGTTTGTCAATCGATCGAGAAACAATAAATATTTTTCATTAGATTAATTTTTTTTTTAGTTTTCCATCCCTGCCTTAAACACTCCGACTTAAGTTGTTTAAAAGTGCGCGCGCGCATGCGCTTAAGAAAAAAAAAAAAATACAATTACGTGCCTTGTATTAGTTTATTATTTCTTTTATTATTGTATTTTAGTATTTTATTACATTTTTATAATTGTTAACTGCATTTGTTGTTTAAATTTAATTTTATTCAATGACTACTTTTCATTTAAACCAAAGTTTGAAATACTTTGTCTTTTTTTTATATTTCAGAAAAAAATGTCGGCTTGCGTTTTTTTTTTCTCTAAAAAGATTTTGTTTTTTTTGCATTTCATTTTATAATTATTTTACTATTTTTTTTCTTCTTTTCAATCAAAGTTGAAAGTTGCCGCTTTATTAAAAAAAAAAAAACTGCGGCTTTAAGTACAATTTATATTGTGTGATTTCAATTGATTTTGAAATGTAAATTAAATAAATACTTTTACGTTTTTAGAATATTTTACATAAATTACAAATGATTGGCAACAATCATTTAATTGTTATTATGCAATAAATCTTAAGACAAGATAAGACACTAAATATGTAAAAAAGGAGGAAAATAATGTTAGAATTTAAACAGGAAGTGGTGTTATGAAATTTCTTTATTGAGTAGAAATAAACTAATACTTAGGTGAAAATAAAGTTTTAAAAACTTTAATTTTCCATTCTATACGATCATATATTATAGAAGTAGAGGGAAATCCCTATATGTCGATATTTTTAGTTCTCTCTAAAATGTAGGGACTTTTTCTTAAAGTATACTTTACGGAAATAAAACTTTAAATTAAATAATATTGGGTTATTTATAGCGTCATCAAATTTTTCAAAAGAAAAGCAATAACAATATTTGTTATTCATTTAAAAATTATATGACTTATGACGATATGAAATTATAGCACATATTGCGAATACCCCAAATATCAAATTAGCATAAAGTAAAGTGTATAATTTTTATTTTTAAATTTTCATTATATTCACATGACTCATCAGAAAAAATAGGGTCTATAATTTATTTATCAAATACAGAAACTACTTCAATTACTTTTTTTAATTGTAACAATTATTATATTTAACAAAATTTTAATTTTCTCCGCATGTTAACATTTACAGAAAAATAAGTTCTATCAATCGATTTATCAAAGTTAAAAACTTTTTCAATTACGTTTTTAATTGTATCAAATATTAAATTTTCCAACATGTTTTTCTAAAAATAAAACATTTTATCGACTTTTAATGATTTCTTAAATGTATCAATTAATAAATTAATCAAATATAAAAAATTTGTGATAAGAAAAAATATTTAAAATTATTTTTTAATAAATTTATTAACTAAATTTGTATTGGAGTTTAATTATATTATTTATTAATATAATTAATTTTTTAATTGGTATAAATGTATATTTTAAATAAATTGACTGTTTTTACAAAAAATATAAAGAAAAATTAAATTTGTTTGTATAAAAATGTAGAAATAAAATAATTTTGACTAGTTTTTCAACAATCTTCAGCTCATTATGACTTTTTAAGAAAAAGCAGTAATAATAAAATCAATTATTGTACTTATTAATGTTATAATTTTGATGATTAGAGCAAAATCAATTAAAAATTAATTTATATTACAAATTTCATAATTGAAGTAGATTTTTACTTTTTTCTGTGTACAATTTTTTCATAAAATAATATGCATTATTCGTAATTGAAATTAGATATTTAAATTTATTATGTATAATATTGAAGATTTTGAAAAATTCTTTTAATTATAAAAAATATTTGATGTAGCTATAAAATTCTAATTAATAATTTAATTGAAAGATTTCGGTAAATATATATATTTTTTGTGTTTTATCAGCTTTCAATGATATTTTTTTATTATATTAATTAATAAATTAATCAATTATAAATAAAAATAAGTTATAATTTATTATTAAGTTAAAATTTGTTCATATGTTAAGGTTCAATTAATAAAATAATTGAATATGCATTATTTGTAATTAAAATTAGATATAAGTATTTTCTATGTAAAATTTTAATTTAGTTGTTCAATTAACATATTAATTGTTTAATTTTGGTCCAAAATTTTTTTCAAGTAAAAATTAATTTGAGTATAATTTTATTTCCTATACACATTTTTAAATTTTTCAATTACATACATACTTGATTGATTTAATTAATTTAGTAATTGGAAATATTTTTCTGTTTTTAATTTTTTACAGTTTTTTAGTAATTGATATAATAATCATTATGGTGAGCGGTAAAAATTTAAAAAAGTTTTTAATTGAATGAATTATTTTATTTTATTATTTTTATATATTTGTTAATTGGTGACTTTTTTCTGTGAATACTTTGATTTTCAGTTTTTCTTTTTTTTTAATTTTTTACAATTTTTTGTAATTGATATAATCATTTTGGCAAACTTGAGCAAGTTTCTGATTGAATGAATTGAAAAAAATTGAAGAACGATTTTGAATTATTTGTGTAAAAAGGAAGCCGCTAGTTTGTATAGGAGCCGTCAACAAATACGATTTTCGGAAATATCTTCGGTTTTTTTTTTTTTGCCTATATCACAGTTATTTATCAAACATTTTTATTATGGTTTTTCCAAGGAACATTTCCTTTAATGTATAAAACATATGTATATTCGATAACTGAGACTTTCTGAAAACTGATTTCAACGGACAGATGGACATATTTATAACGAATTCTCTATCAATAAGGATCCAGAATATATCTATATTTTGGGGTCATAGATGAATATTATAGAAATTACAAACGTATATACACCCTTTACACCTGTGGTGAAGTGTATAAAAATTAGATTATAAATTATTTTCTATAGCTAAATATTCAGACCTCAGTAATTTGTTTTTTTTTAATAAGGAAAAATGTGTTTCCATTACAGAATTTTATTGAAAAACGTAGAAAATACGTATTTCATTCTTCTGCTGTCTAATTATAGTCCACAAACTCTGCTTGGTACCCCTCAAACACAGACATGAAGGCAATTTACGATTGTAAACTTGTTTATGGTCCTTCGAACCGGATTTCGGATTACGAAACTATGTTACCACATCTTCAACAGCGTTTACGACATTAGGTTCAACTTGCCCCAATACCTGGCGCTGCTAACTGAGTCCCTCAATATTTCAGCCAGTTCAAGGCGGGCACCAAGTTTAGGTTTCAACGAAACCCAAGTGGATAAGACACTNCNAATGCTAATGAAGTGTTTAGGGGCACANAAAATATAAATTCCATTCTGCTNTTGTCTAATTATAGTNCACAAANTTTGCTTTGGTACCACCAAACNGAGACAATAAGGCAATTTACGATTGCAAACTTGTTTACATTTTTTATACATTTTATATTTAAATGTGTAGNTGCGTANAAAACNCTTTAATANGNACTTNGACGTNCNGAGTNCGTATCAAGAAATGTTCTTAAAAATCATGGGTTTAAATTAAGANTATTTTTCTAAAACGATCGTATATAAGTTCAAAAAGGTCTGGAAATATATTTTATCTCAAAGATTTGTTATTTCTTATTCCGTTGGGGAAAATTTATTTATTTTTATAACTTTTTTTCTTAAGTGTATCGAAAACCACTGGACTGCAAATGTAACCGCCAATAAAATGAAATGATCATCAAAAAGTGCTTTATTACATTTTTTTTTTCTAATTTCATCGTAACGTACATTGTTGCTGTTACGTTTATTATTATGTCGGTGGATTATGTAAATAAACAATTGAAAGTTTCTAGTGTCAATGCAATAAACATGCGGTTAACAACATCAGCAACCTCATCAAGAAAAAAAATAATAAAACTACAATAGACAACCAATAACAGGCATCATACATACAAACAATACAATTTGTAGTTGTTCAAATAAAGAAATATATTATAAAGGATAAAGAAAATCCATTGATGGAAAGAAAATCAAGTACCTCAAAATACTTCCTTTTTTCTTTGAGAAAAGAGTAACAAACATTTGAATACAATTATTTGTTGTGTCGTAGTGCCACAAAACAAGAGGAGGAGGTTAGTAGTTGAATATTTTTGTTAGAGTTTGAGTTTTAAATTGCGTGCGGTTTTTTTTAAGCGGAAGTTTTTTTCTTTAGCTTTTAAAATATAAAGAAAAAATTAAATAAATAAAAATAAATCAAACAAGATATAAACATTTAAGCCCTGTAATTTAAAATTATTATATCTTTTACTTCTATTTATGTTTATGTTGAAAAAAAAAGACAAGACCGCAAATTTGTTTGTAATATTTTAAATTTAAGAAAAATATTTCTTTCAAAGTGTGTATTTAAAGTCAAAGTTCAGGTGTTTTTGTATGTATTTTGATTAAATATTTTTACCAAAAAAAACGAAGAAGATATCATTACAACTCATTATCCTCATTACAAAAATCGCAATCATCATCATCTTTTAAAAATGTTTTTTTTTATTTTTAATGTTAGATATTTACATCATACTTAATCATTATAACATTAAAAACATAAACACTTTTAATAAATTTTAAAAACGAAAAGAAAAAAGAAATACTATGGCTTAAGAAAAGGGAACAAAAATTTAGTATGATTTTTGAATTATGATTTTTTTCCTAAATACTAAAAAATCGCTCTTTTAATTTTTTGTTAATTTATTAAGGTTTTATAAATTAATAGTTTATTATCTCTATGTTTTTTTTTTTTAGGATTTTCCCATTTTCCCACTCTCAGACCCATTGTGCACTGCGTGTTTGATTTATTTGTTTAACAAGCGTGTTATGCGATTTATTTATTATTATTATTTATTGTCTTTTTTTGCTTTTAGTTATTGTTGATATTTGCCAATGATGTTACCCTAATCTAGGAAGTCTTGATTAACTATTAACCACTATTTCCTTAACCTTTTTTTGCTCCATAACATTTTCCTATTTACACACAGACAAACAAAAAAATAAAAATAAACTTAGTGCCTTAATTTAGCTTCCTTTTTTGAAAAATTTATTACTTGTTGGCTTTATTTTGCCATTTATAATTCATTATATTAATCATTGAAAAATAGATAATAAGAGAAATTAAAAATAGCAAAGGTATTAAATTTCATATTTTAAATTTAATAAATAAATAAAAAAAAACTCTTTTGCTGTTAATGCTACACACAAAGATATAGTGCAGCAGCCAGTTTGAAATACTATAACTATAACCATTATTACCAAGTGTTTAAGTTCATGAATTTTGAGGTTTCTTTCAATACCTTATTACTTATAACAGTCAGTATATTATTGGGTGAATATTATAATTTTTTACTCCACTGCACTATGGTGGTTTTTAAAGGAAGTATAAAATTTAATTAGGTAACAATTTATTACCATTATTATGTTAAACACCCTCATCAACATGATTAACATTATGACTTTTTATTTCTTTCCGATATTGGTCATATGTAGGTGTGAAAATGAAGTAGTATTATGTTTATTTGTATTTATTTCCACTCTCAACTATATTGTTGATAGATTATAAGAGAGCTTTCAAGTTATATTTTTAGCTTTTCAGGCAACAAAGTATTAATTGCTTATGAAATGTGGCTTAAAATCAAAAGAACTTGTTGCAACATAAACTAAATATTAGAAATTTGACACTTCAAGAATGTTTTTGTTATGCCTTTTGAGAGGCAACAATGTTGTCATTTAATATTAATAAATAAAAATTTTACAAAAAAGTCAAGGAAAAACTATCTTGAGGATTTTAGATAATCCAACTATAAATTTTTACTAAAATGAAAAGTATTTCTAACATAACAGATATTAATTTTAAACTATTTAATAAAAAAAATTATATTTTTAATCCTTCTATAAAAAACTGTTTAAATTAAACCAGGGACCGAAAAATAATAAATTATTATTTTTAAATCCTTTGTTTTTATTTTTATTTATTTAATATGACAAAATCAATCCCAGGAAATCTTTGAGTATACATTTTAACATCATTAGTTCTTTAACTGGTATAATGAAAATCACTTCAATTACTTTAATAGCATCCTTAGAACAAGTGGCTTCAGAATCAATTCTGGAACACAGTTATATTGATTTAAAAAATTATATCTTATAAATTACTCATTGGAATAAACAAACGAAACTGTTATATTCGGCTCTGTTGAATCTATATCACGCCTATTTTTGATTTATATTGATCCCCGAACTATCTGTACAAAATTTCATTGTCCTACAGATAAGAAATACCAGCAAAATAATGAAATGTAGCTACAACGGGCGCCCTGTGCTTTCACGATTTAGCACATAACTTTTTTGTTTATTAACCGATTTTGGCCGATTTCAATGCCAATCAAAACTTTTATAAATATTTGAACTAATTTTTGTTGCCCAATAAGAGCCCTATCCTACTTTCAACAGAAGGACGGACATAGTTAGATAGACTCAGAATCTAACCAAGATGTAGAAAATATATAAGTTATGTAATCCTAAACGATTTTTTCGATGGTGGGTATACAAATTTAATAAAATAGGTTCTAAAACCGTTCCCTAATGCATGATTTGTGAATATGACAAGGAAATAATTTTAAACCAGCTCCATAGTAATATAAACAGATTCATGATAAATTTTATATAATTATGAGAAGTATGTTTTATTCTCAACCACCAAAATATTGAAAATGTTGAGCTTTCATGTGACTTCAATGGGAGCAGATATAAGATAATCAGTGCGCACATGTACGAATGTTCTCTAAATTTTTTCATGTGTACAATACAAAAAAAAAAAAAAAAAAAAAAAAAAAAAAATCAAAAAAAAAAAAAAAAAAAAAAAAAAATAATAAAAACGGTCAAGCCTGACCATATGATACCCTACACCAATTATGACCGATTATGGACCTATACTTGTATTAAATGTAAAATAAAATACAAATACAGAATATTACGTCGATACTAAGAATCACATGTATTTATGCACTTTTGGATGATTCCAGAAATTGGGTCTCATATGTGAGCTAGGATCAATTATGGACCAGATTTGGCATACAGATTTGTGCTTATATAAAAATTATTTATGTTAAATTTCATTAAAATATACCCCAAGCATTTTTGCGTTTTAAAAGTTTGCCTAAAACGAATACAGTTGATATGGACGAAGAAATTTTGGAATAGGGTTTTTTGTTTTAACTGATGGAAACTAAAGTTCAATTCTTTTCGGGAAATAAATAGCAGGGGAAAAGTGTGGCGCAAAAAAAATACAGCGTTAGATGTTAACAAATTTTGACCCAACAGTGAAATATAGTGGGGGGCAAGTGTTATGGTATGGGGGGCGGCAATTAGCAGCCAGTTGGGGTAGGGCGAATTGGTATTTATAGATGGTCCTTGTAAAGTGGACGCAGCATCAATATTAAATCGTTATATTGGAAGACAATTTGAAGATTCCGTTAGATGGTTTGGGTCTTGGCCAAAGTTTGATATTCCCAACAGGAACAATGAACCCAAAAACATACAGCGCGTTCAAGTGAAAGGAGGTGGCTGGCTTTAACCACATAGCACCCAAGACAACTTAATTCTCCCTCTATACAATCCACCTGAACTTAAGCCCCATTCGAGAACTGTTGGGATATTTTTGAAACGTAAAGTCGCTACAAAGACACGTTCCGAAGCAAGATTGATACTTAAAATTGCTTTTGGAGGAAGCCTGGAAGGAAAATATCGTCCACAGATGGAAACGCGAAATTTGGTCCGAATCGATGCCCCAGAAGAGTTACAGGGCCGGTAATAGATGTGCAAAAGGAGGACCGCACCAAAAATATTAGAAATTTTTCCAATATAAAGTAATTATAAGTAAGGTGATAGATTATATGTACAGAATACTTTTGTCCCGCAATGAATTCTTCATATATTTTGGCATTTTTTTTAAATTTAATGGTGTTGGATATTATTATTTTTTTTATAAACTTAATTTAAATAACAAAATATATTAAAAATAATACTGCATACGACAATTTTAAATTCTTTATAAACTATTGAAGGTATACGCGAAATATATGAGTGTACAAATAGTTTTGTCCCTAACTGTATATCCAAAAATTATCTTTTAAGTGACTTTTTCGAAATTTATTTAGTACGAAAAATTATCAAAAATCTTAATTAATGCAATTTGTTTTGTAAATTTGTTTACTATCATATTAACAGTACTAAAAGGAGTCATTTTTCTGATAGGGGATAAAACTATTATCTTATTGCTGGTAGGGGCTATGCATGTTGACTCCCTTGGTTTTACACAACGACATACCCTTGCAGATTAGTAAAATCACTCAGTCTAGCTTAAGGATTTGTTGCCGCATGATTTTCAACAAACACTAAAAGTTTCTTGAGATATGGGAGAATACTCATTTAATAAATTTTATATAAAATATGCAACATTTTTTTATTTTTTACAACAGATTTTTCCTTATTTCAAAGTATGAAATAATAAAGTTGGAATTTTTTCAGTGTACATTAAAAGAGCGAGTAAGTTATATTGAGAATATTCAAATATAAAATGTAGTTTCCATGTTCAGATCCATTCTGGGTTTAAAAAAATTGCATTATGTAAAAAAAATTCTAAAAAAGAAATGTCTAATTTACAAGTGTCAATTTAAATAAAACCTAAAATATAGAAAATATATAAAAGAACTTATTCAACGATCTATGCTGCATATTTCATTATATTTTTTATTTATGTATTTATTTCAATTTCATTTCGTATTTTTAACATTTGTTTGATTAGTTGACAAATTAAACTAAATATGTTGATTTTAAATCCCTCAAAAAATTTATTTAATACATTAATTTTTTCATCTACAATAGGTGAGATAAATATCTGTATAAATTTTCCAAAAACGAAACAAATCAAAAATACTTCTAATCAAAGATTCAATTAAAAAAAAAATAATAATATTTTTAAATGGTACTTTACTTTAATAAAATATATACTTCCAAAACGAAACATAAAATATTTAACATAAAATAATATTTTTTAAAGCTTAGCACAGATTATTGTAAAATATTATTCCTTTCTGCTTAGTACTTCGCAAATTATACCCAGAACAGAACATATATTTATTCACTTTTAGTGGCGTGTTAAATAGCATAATCATTATCAATTTATTTCGATTTTTTTGTCATAAGATATTGACATCAAACAACTATCAAACTAAAAATGACGTAAATTTCTTTGGTTTAAATTATCTTGAGAAATTTTAATCTTTTTTATAGTAGGTACTCAAAGTAAAAAATCGCCAATAATAAACATTTTGAAGCCTAAAAGAGATAAGATTTTATTTCTTTAAAAACACTTATAGACATAAAAATTGCAACAAATACTTTCATCAAAAGAACAAATTTAATAAAACCTCACAATAAGTCTCATGAATCATAATTTAAACAATTAGGGAATTTGTTTTTGTCTTTGCCACAAATTAAACTTAACTAAAGCTGCAACAAAATGTGGAAAGTGTACATATGTTCATATTTAGTATAAAATTTCACAGGGCATATCAGGCAAACAAATTGAAAATTCTCTCATAAAGTTAGACAAACAGTCAATCACACGCACACACAAGCACACTCATACATAGAACTGTAAATGACGAGTGTTTTAGAATTAAGTTAAATTTAAAATACCAAATAATGCTGGTGGCGACTTAAGCACATAATGGGTGTTGAATTGTAATCTATACTTGCACTTAATGCCATGAGATTATATGAGGAGGGGGAGAGGGAGGAAGAGTAAGTGGTAAGAGGAGTGTGTTCTTAATTAAGATGATTTAAAGACAAACTTTACTTTATCAGTTATACATACAAATGATACTGAAAATGCTTTTATAATTTATATAAATGCTTTTTTACTCTTTAGTTAAATAAAATTTATGTTTTTTGTTTTAGTCTAAACTCCTCTTAGGAATTTCGAAATATCATTTTATTTACTATGATAAAGTTTATTAAACTGTTAGCTTAGCGTGCGGTAGGAGAGAGGTGGTTGGGAGTTGTTGAACTTTTGTTTGTGAAAGTATTAAGTTTCATTATGAATGTTTATAAAATAAAATTTTTTTAATAACCTTAGTTTAAGGATTTTTAAACAAAGTAAAGGATTATATTTAATATTCTATAGCAGTACCATTGAAGTTTTTTTTTTTTGTTATATTTTTTAAGGTTTTGAAAAATATTTTTCTGTTTTAATTTTTGCTCTAAGTATTATCACTATTACGCGGTTTTTCTTTAATATTTCAGTGAAATTTATTAACAGAAATATTTTACATTTAATTAATAAATAATAAAGATTATATTATCTGGTTTACATTGAAAATATGTTATACAATTAAAGCCGCAATAAATAATACAGTTTATAGTAAAAGTAAATTTACTCTTGATCAAAAATAATTTAAAAAAAATACTTATGTTACTAAAAAAAAAACAAAAAACTTTCAAAAAATAATATAATAGTTTTAAATCATATTCCTAAAATAAATTTAAATTAAAATAATTAAAAAAACTACTTTTCTTAACCAGTGTAAATAGTTTGTACAATTCCTCACAACCCATTTACTGGAAGGCTTAATTATTTTATATTTTTTTGTTCAACAAAATTCCAATTAATTTTTCATTTTTAACGTTTTTCTGCAGAACTCATAAATTTTTCATCATAATAAATGTGTGACAGAATTTGTGCAAATATTTTTGTGAATTTTTTAAATTGTTTGTCACAAATAAATTCTTATTAAATAATTTATTGTTACACAATATTGTTATAAAATATTTTAAAGCAATAAAAAAAATATTTATGTTTAAATTTTAGTAGATTTTTTAAATATAAAGAGGCTGGTCAACAGGTGTTATTTTTTGTTATGGTTTTGGCGTTTTTTTTATAATTTTATATTTTTATACCAACAATATGTAGGTGTATTTTTCTTTAATAAACATTAAAATTGTTTTTATTTTCAGTTTCATTTCAAAGTATGTCAGTCACTCACATTTATTTAATATTTGTTAAACTACTTTTTATGCAATATTGTCATTTTGCTTGAAGGAAACCTTTAATTATAAAAAAACACACTTTTTTCACAAAAAAAAAAAACCGCCTTAAATAAATTGTATTATTTTTAAAAGTGCAACCTTTATGTTTGTTTTGTGTAATGTATGTCACACTTGTTTACCAATATAGATTGAGACTTCAAGATAAGAATTTATTTTTTTTACTTTTACAAAAAAAGTTAATTATTTAAACTTTAAATTAGTACCATGATGGCTACTAACTATTAGTACGAAACTAATATTAACGAGAGAAAAAGGTATAGTCGATCAAGCCCTACAATATGATAACCTACACCATTGCCTATGAGTACCAAAATTCGGGAAGGAGCCAATTGTATTAAATGAAAAATAAAAAATACTAATACATAAGTGTTACCGTATAGACCAGAAATCCAATTCAAAGAAATAGTACCAAAAATTTACATTTCTTAATTTTTTAATTGCCCAGCAAAAAACGTTGAAGTTCTTCAAAAAGAGAACATTTTCACAACTTCAAAAGTGGAACAAAGTGCATATTTTAAACGTTTTTGGAAGTTC
>MINK01191311.1:8454-24983 GCA_001735545.1 Phormia regina | reverse complement strand
AAGATATTGGAATTTTTTTTGTTTAATTTGTTGATAAGAAATGATTCCAGTAGTTCAAGGTGTTGTGTTTTTAGGGAAACAAAGAAGAAAATAAATGATTTTTTTTCGAAACGTAAATCGAAAAAAAAAGAAATTAATTTATGTAGTTACACGCAAAAAAATAAATAAATAATTAAATGAAAGAAGTGATAATAACATATGCAGTGTTTATACGCAACTCTAACTTGAAATTAAAAATATAGCCATAGGAAAATTTTGACGTTCAAACGTAGCAGAGTGTACGATTCGAAAAATGTAATGGAAATAATTATGGAACTTCGAAACGTCTGTTCCGATTTTTATGAAATTTCACAAAGGTGTAGGCGAGTTTAAGTTTTGACATTACAGACCTGCATGGAGCCAGTTGACAAGGTTTAATACTTTGGGAATAATATTTCTAAAAGACCTGATATATCTGAACCGATTTCAAAGATTTTTAAATGGAAGTATTCTGCTAGTCGAGATCTACAAAAACATCGTCTATTTTAAGAGATATTGAGCTTGAAATATTAAACTTTTTACTTTTTAGCCTGTCTTGGTGCAGTTTTTTCGCTACATCGGTCCAACTTTCACCCGATTTTTTTTATTTTCCTTTATTTCATTAACAACAAATAGGAAACTTGTGCAAAGAAAGAATTTTGAAAAAAATATTTACGGAGTCAAAAGTTACAAGCATTTAAATTTAAACTTTCAAAAAAGGTTGATTGAAAAAGTGGTAACATTATTTTTCTGGTTTATAAAAATTTTCTTGAGTTTTCTAAAAGATAACTAAACACAAAATACTTCAAAGGAAAAAAGCTTTTAAAATCGAATTTTACGAGAACCAGGTTTTCCCAAAATTGATCAATTTTTTTAACTAATTTCGAGCTTAATTTTTTAAATTTAAAAAAGGTTTTATCTTTTTATTTAGTCTGAAGTGTTTTAATATTTTTCGCAAAAGAAATTTTTGTTCCCCGTTATCGGTTGGTAAGATATAGCAAAAAAAAAGTAAAAATACCATTTTTGGAAATTTTTTAAAGTTTTTTTTTGGGAATTACGGCATTTTTGTAGACAAATTTAAAAAGTGAATAGCATTTTGAATTAAGTATCAAAAAATCCTAACAATGATATTAATATGTTTTTTTTATTTATCTGACCGCATCTATGCATGGCTATGAATTAAAACACTGAGCTTTAATAAAAATATTTTCTCGTTACGGCATTATCATGGACGGCATTACCATAACATATAAACATGAGTTAAAATTTAACAAAATTATTTGAAACCATTTAATATACCCTCAATTACAACACGCAGATTTATTAATATATAACTTGTTGTATACCAATGTTCAGATATGTAATCAATTTTCACAAAACGAAAATTGTTGAAGTTTTTTTAAACGGAATTAAGTGAACATATCTTATCAGTGTTCCCTGTGTAAGTAATTTGAGCACAAAATATTCTCAAATATTAATTTCAATACCAGTTTGAGACAGCAAAACAAAAATCTTATCTAAATGTCATTGGTTAATGAAATGTCAACACAAATTTTTTTTCCAAACAATATACAAACAACAAAAACAACTGTGAATGTTTATATAACAAAATGTCAGCCTTAATGTATGCTCTACTTTTTCTATAGCGTTAAAACTATCGTGCAAAAAAATTAAAAAAAAAAAATGTGTTATTTTAAAGTTCATTTTTGTTTAAACAGAAAATTAAACGTTGGCTTTTAACACTCATGCTCTTACAAGGCATCATCATTGTCGCTCGTGTACAATCAAAAAACGAAGCCTGTGAAAAAATTGGAAATTTACTATACTCTGTTAGTAATTGCTTTTGTTATTTTCAAGTCCTTGTGATTGCATAGAAATGTCAGATATAACAGTTTTGAATAAATAGAAACTTGTTTAAGAAAACAATAAACGTATGTTAAATTTAAAAAAAGACACTTTTTAACTTTTTTCCTTAAATGACACAGGAGTGTTACTAAATGTGTAATAATAAGTAAACTTAACATTTTACACTTAATTTATTAAGTCACCTTAAAAACCTCCCAGTTTAAGAATAATATGTTACTGTTTTCTTTTGCTTTATCTTGTATTTCTCAAAAAAGTTTTATAAAAGATAAATAAATTTATATAATATTTTTTTTGGTATTAGTTTTTTTTTTTTGTCTTGTAATGTATTACAGAGAAATCTAGTTTTATTGTAGTCATTATTCTTTTTTTAGTTCTGGGAGTGTATTTAAGAGTATAAGTGTATTTGTATTTTATTTTTTTTTGCTATTGATGATAACTAATTAAGCTTTTGTTGCTTATTTGTACATGTTTTATTTATTTTTTCTGTTCCCTTAAACTTTATAGCCATTGTTCTGTTGCAATTTCCGTTTCCCTAAGAATTTACAAAAGAATGAAATAAATGAGTAAGTTTTATAAATGTTTAACGAGCCAAAAAAGGTTTTAATTTAAAGGCAGGTGGTATGTTTGCTTATCTATTAAAAACCTTTAAAACTTAAATTAAAATTTATGTAAAAATGTTGGTTAAACATACAACATACACATTTTATTTGCGTAACTAATTCACCTTATCTTTGTGCTGGACATACACATGAAGCACTAAGAGTTTAATGAAGAAATTTATCTTGGGAACTTAAGACTGTTTTTGAGGGATTCTAATGTCTGTCCTTCTGTCCGGTTGTTTATTACTTTTTCCAATTTTCAATTTTATAAATTTATAATTTTAATTTCCGGATAGATAATATCTTTAACTTTTTAAACATTATAAAAAAATTGATTGAAAATGTTGAGTATTATATGAAAAAACTTGAACAAAATTTTGCAAAATAAGATTAAGTTGAAAGTTTTAATGCATATAACTTTGAAAAATATGGTTAGATAAATAGTACCAGCAAACACATGAACGTTAATTATAATATTAAAATTCTTTAAAATAACATTAAATGTTTGACACTTATTTAATGAATTAACTTAAATCAGTAAAATAAAATTTTAAAATCAAATAACTCTTTTAATAGAATTTATTTTAAAATCAAATAATGGATTGTTCAAAAAAAATTTAGTCATAATTTTTTCTGTGTATTTATTGATTCAAAATCACTTTTTTTGTATCTGTAAAACTTGTGACGAAATTTCATTAAAATTAAAAAAAAACAACAACAAAAATAAAAATTAAAAAAGATATAAATATGCAATTTTTTTGATGCATAGGTCCTCTCGAAATAAGAGCCCTGCCCGAATAAACACAATGACAATTTCGATTGATTCGACCACAGAGTTCTAAGCTTTAAAAATCTATTGTATTGTATTGTTGGATCACAAATAGGAACACATCTTAAGAACTAGGTTAGGTTGTAAGTATGAAAAGATTTTACGTTATATGGAAGGTAAGTGGATCACGCCCATTTTGGTCTCCAAGTTAAGATCGACTCTCAAAATATTTATTATACATGCTATTGTTTAAGAAATATTAGCAGAAAATTACTATACCCTGTGTTTCTAGTATTTTGCAAATAACTTTTTTTCGCTTATTAAGCGATTTTGCTCATTTTGAATAGGAAACAGACCTCATATAAAATAAATATTTGTACCAAAATTTGGCACCCGGATCCAGATAATATGTGCTTTATGGGATCCACGTTACATCTTTTTGATGGTGGGTATTAAAAAGTTAATTTGGAGATCGTTTCTATTTCCTGGTTGGTGGATTATTTACTAATTTGTTTTTTTTTTTTGTGAATCTAATTTGTCTTGTGTCATGTTTTTTATAACTGATATTGACACTTTTATCAAGATCTTATTTTATTTTTTAGTCCTGCATTTTAAATAGTTATTATTTGTAAATAAGTATTCTAACCACCATTCTAACCACCATTGCATAAATTACAAGTTAAAATAATCATTGAAGACCCCATAAGGTTTACTAAGTTAATTAAAACGAGAGAAGAAGGTATAGTCGGTCAAGACCGACCATATGATACCCTACACCATTGCCTATGTGTACCAAAATTCCCTATACTTGTATTAGGTGGAAAATAAAAAATACTATTACAAAATGTTACGTCGATACTAAGATTCACATGTATTTATGCACTTTTAGGTGATTCCCCAAATTGGGTCTTATATGGAGCTATAGTCAATTATGGGCCGATCTTAATGAAATTTTGCATTATCACTTATGTTAAATGTGTCGCATATTAAATTAATATTAATATTTTTATGGGATTTATGCACGTTTAAGTGATTTTCGAAAGAATGTTTATATGGGAGCTATGGCCAATTATGGACCGATCTTCATGAAATTTGCCACATGGATTTATGCTTCCATAAAACTTATTTGTGTTAAATGTCATTAAAATATTTCAATTTTTAAGGTATTTTTGAGTATTAAAACTGTATTCCGGGAGAACATTTGTATGGGGGCTAGGTGAAATAATGGGCCGATCATGACCAAAATCAATAGTCTTCGCCCTTGTGCCAAAAAAAGTCATATGTACCAAGTTTCAACAAATTATCTCTAAAATTGCGACCTGTACTTTGCGCACAAGCTTTACATGACCAGCCAACCAGACGGACGGACGGACATCGTTAAATCGACTCAAAAAGTGATTCTGAGTCGAATGGTATACTTTAAGGTGGTGTAGGGTATGAAAATCTTTATTCCTGACTTATACCACTTTCATGATAGATGCTATAAATGTTAAACAGTGAAACAGTAGAGAAGAGATAAAACAAATTAAGGTAAATAAACAAATATTTAGTATTGTAAATGTGGCATGTATACTAATGCGTATGTATGTGTGTGTAAATATATATGTGCGTTTAAATACAACAACAGTTGACTTCTTATTTCTCTGGCGTCTTTAGTCGTTGGCCGTTGGTAAATAATCATGATGCAAATAAATGCAGTAAACATTTAAAGAATTCAATTCAAAATAACAAACATATTCATTCATACACACACACATACATATACATACATTTATACAAATACATAAATATTACATGTATTTAGCAAGTCGTGCTGTCATATAACAGGAACTAAATGTTATTTAGTTTAGTTAGTTATTTACACACACACACACACACAAATACCGTGATACACACACAGATATATTTTTAGATATTAGACTACTGCAATGAATTAAATGTAGGAAAAAGAACTTAATTTTCATTAAAAATTTTAATTTTACTGTCAGTAGTTATTCGTTAATTTTATTAGATGGATTTGAAGGAATTTATTTTTTTATTTCTTTAAAATCATTTTTGCTAATAAATTAAATAAAAATATATTTAATTCTTATTAGTTTAATATTAATATTTTATGGATTATAAATTCGATTTATTATATTAAAATTATATATCAACATCTTTGGACTACCCTATTTAACTCCGAGCTATCTTTTTGTAAAGTAAAATTAAACAAGAATCAAATTGAAAACGCGGCCAATAATACACCTTAAGTCACGATAAACCAAGCGTTACAATTTTAATAATGTTTTGATGTATATTTAGGCAGCATTTTAGAAATAAACAGCAATAAAGGGTTAAAGTCATCTGAACAGAGAAATTACTTAGACGATGATGAGGCATCATTTAAAGTCATTCAAAGTAATAAAAAAAATCTTAGTAACTATCAGTAGCATTAAAAGTTGATAGAAATTTTATGGATTACCTAAACTTTTTTGGCGGATGGAATTGAAATGTATGGGAAAGTAATAGAGTATTGCCTGAACTTTCAGAAACATTTTGTAGTCATTATGTAATAATACAAAAGAGCTACAGGATATCAAAGTTAACTACCTCAAATATGTACATCGTAGAAGTTTTTAAAAATCATATAATCATAATCTACAAATCGAGTCTGATTTCAAAGATTTTTATATATCTATAAAGTGGTTGATTCTTACAGTTAAACCTACATTTTAACTTGAATGCTTGATATTTTGAAATCCTGAGGTATATGAGGTAATATTTATTAAAAAAATATATTCTATTATATTATATTTCTATTATATAAATATTAAAAAAATATATTCTAGTTTGAAATAAAATGCAACTGATTAAAAACTAATTTAAAAAATAAGGATTGAGTAAAATTATCTTTGCAAAACAAGTTTATCGATATTTCCTTAATAATATTCTATTAAAATCAAATAAATATTCAATAGACAGAGTTTATTTTATTTCTTTTCCATTTAACACAGTTATAGTTCCACGTCTCAAAATAATGTTACTTTAAACAAAATGTATATATACATTTTGTTTATATCATTTGATAATTTGGTTTAAATAGTTCTCACCATTATAAAAATATTCGGCAATACGCCAAAAAAGAAAAAAAAATTAAAAGAACAAAAGTGTGTATCTGTGTATGTCTTAAGTTTAAATATGTCTATATATTTATGTATGTATATCTTGTTCGTTAAATTTACTTAAATATGTACTCGAACTTACTTTTGTGATCTAGATACATTCTAACAAATTATGCTGTTTGTAGCATTTAACATACTTCCATTAGACATGTTGTCTGTTAGTGTTTATTTTCAAACGAAAATGTTGTTTTTGGGAATTCTTCAATACATTTAGTCTTTACGACTGGCTGGTTGGCTAAATGACGACTGACTTAATATTGCACTGGTGTTTTGATGTTGTTGTTGTTTTTTTTTTTCTTTTTATTGTCGTATTCTAATTTGTCTCTGCATGCATTTAGTTTTTGTTACATTTTTTTTTTTTTATTATTTATTGTACAATATATAAAGTATATTTTAGTAACAAATTGTTTTAGATTTTTCTTAAACAGTTAAGTGGATTTGATTAACAGAACTTATATAGAAATTTAGGGACCCGTTAAACGTTTACGATATTTCCAATATTATCTAATTAAAATTGTTACAGAAACTATGAAGTTACTCCTAAAAAAATTAAAAATTAACTTTACCCTTAATATATTTCCCCTCACTGTTGGTGAATTCATTAAAGCTGTTGGCATTTTACATGTCGCAAATGTCGCTTTTATTAGACTAAAATCTGTTTGCACTTGCATTTTTTTTTTTTTTTGATCTCACATGATCTTTTAGTACTTGAGAAATAGTTCACTTATTTAAATAGTTGTTGGTTGGTGGTAGAGGTGGTTGGCAAACTGACTGCCGAACTCTTTGACTGTTTTGGAAATGTGTATGCAGTAAATGTTATTACTGTAATTCGTACAAACTAAATTTTTGGCTCGTTAGCCTCAGCTAAAAAAAAAAAACAAAATGTAGACAGACACTTCGACTAGAGATAAATTAAAAATATTTTGTTAATGCATGTTTATTTTGTCATCAAGAATTTTTGCAATTTGCAGAAACGTAAAAATAAATATAATAAAATAAAATTAATGTATGTAATTGATAATTTTGAGTTGTTAAACTTTTTGATTAACAAATTTTATTTGGTTTTAAGTTAGAGCTTTGGTGATTAGGGGAGTTGCAAAAATTAATTACTACTTATAATAAATTACTTTATACAATTACCTGTCTGTTTAAACAAATAATAGATTATATGATTTCTAATATAATTCACTTGCTTCAAATACAAACTGATCATTTGATCAAAGACGATATGAAAATTTTTTACTAAAAAGGCGATTTGAAGGTATTGCTTTATAAAATGGTTGAAGTCTAAGATGTGGTAAGATCTCCGAAAGAAATTAAAAGTTTTATTGACATAAATTGGATTTATGATGAAAAAATATTATCTTAAAAATTGATCGCGATCAATGTCTTGAAATATATTTTAGTAGTATTAAAACAAATACTCATGTAAATGATAAGAATACTCTAAAGAAAATATTTTTACTTTTGATTGAAGGAAATATGTTGTCAAGTTATAGTCCAAATTCTGTTTGAGTACCGGCAAACATAGAAAACAAAAAATAATTAATTATATCCTACACTATAAATGGAATACCCAAAAATATTGGTTTAATTATATACCATTGGACTTGGAATCACCTTTTGTGGTTGTTTAACGACAACTGGTCGCAATTTCGAAAATTATTAAATTTGGATTTATAACCCAAAGACAAAGTGTAACGAAATTGGTTATGATTTGTGAGTCATTTCATCTTGCCTCCATAAAAATGTTCTTCCCGAATATTCTAATTTGTGTGCCAATATTCATGAAAATTGGTCCATAATTGGCAATTACAATTAAGACTTTTAGTGTGCTTGTGCTCTTTTTTGTATTAAATTTATATAAATAAATTTCGCATTTTAAATGAAATATTTCTATTAATATTTGTATTTCCATTAAACGAATGTACAAATTCTTTAAATACATGATCTTTTGTTATCAATATCATGTACCTGTTCTCAAGACTATCGAATTAATATTTTCCATATTTTCTTTTAATTTTAAAAAATTGCCAATGGTTTGAAAGTATTTTTATTTTAAACTTTTCGAATTTTGTGTTGTTTTTTATTTTCTGAAAATACAATAATTTTTAGAAATATGTATGAATTTCATAACTGATATACTGATATTTTATTAAGTAATAAATTTAACGAATGATTTTTACGTAGAATGCATTAGTGCGTTGAATTCTTCATTGATTTGAAATAAACACTTCCGTTGAAGTAACGAAATCGTACCTTGAATCAAAGAATTAGAAAAAATCCAAGGAATTTTATTCATCATATTTCCTTTCTTGAAATAAGGTAGATCGATTCGTTCTAATAAGACCACTTGTTGGGAACAAGATTTCTTGTTTCAAGTTCATGATTCCCGACAATATGTTTCTAATAGCTTGCATCCACTCTTATACAGCCAATAATTATGAAATGTTGGTGGAAGGTTTGTATCGAATCTTAAAACCTTTTAAAAGTAGTCCAAATATGCTATAACCTTTGACATTTTCATATTTAATACAAAATTGTTCAATAAAGATTATTTTACTCATCTTCCAAAACAAAAATAATTCTAAATAAAATATTATTTTTTCAATAAAAAAAATATTGCCTGTTTCTAGGCGTTATAAATTGTTTTAAAAATATGCATAAGTTAGGGGATTTTCCTAAAATAATGAAAACTTCATATTCATCATTCATATAAAGTAAAAAAAAAAACATTACAATTACCCCATCAATAAAATAATTAATAATTACTGCTACAACTGTAATTTGACACCTTTTCACGAAATATTTGCAATTATTTTTTTTAATTATTATTTTATTTGCTTTCTTGTTGTTTGTTTCTATCACTTCTCTTGGAAACATCAAAAACACAAAAAAAGCCTTTGAATATGATAAAAAAATTTTATTGTTGACATCAAGATGACTTTTTCTCCAACTGATTAACATAAATTTGTTAATGACTGACTATATTTTAAATACAATAAAATCGAAACACTCCTTTTTTTTCTTTCTCTGTAAAAAAGGCATAAAATGAAATTTATTTAAAATGATTTTTTCTAACAGGCTTTACATTAAAGTTGGCGAAAAAAAAAATCAACTCTTTTGTATAACGATCGAGATGTAATATAAGTATTTGTAAGTGTATGTGTGTGTGTGTGAAGTGAAGATTGTAAAGATCTTTACCGCCTTTAATATGAGTATCATACATGAACTATAAACCAAACTGGATAGAGGTGCTAATAGAGTATGATGACTACAAGAGTACTTACTCGTCTACTATCTTTTTGACACTGTTAGTTTCCATTAATTTCACACAGCCTCCGAAAGAGAGACAGACAAACAGACCGACAGACATACGTACTCATTCAGTTGTTATGATCTTTGTAATAAATTTCAGTGGGATTTTTATATAGAAAATTGTTTATTTGGTTTGAATGTTTTGTTTTTTGTATTTTTATTTTTTTCCTTCTCAACCAGACACATAATTCGGAATGGTTGTAAGTATTAAGTACTATTATCTGTGAACATTTTTAAAGTTTGACGACAAAGGGTTTTCCTTTATGAATATGGGTTTAAAATGATTTTCTTCTTTCCTTTTTTATGCTCATTTTTTACTTTGCATTCTTTTTTTTTGCTAAGATGTCAAAAGGCGCCTAAAGGGTATTTGAATATTTTTGTTGTTGTTGTTTTTTTTTTTTTTTAATGAAGAAAAAGCTTTTTTTGTATTTTTGAGCGTGGGAGTAGAACAATTTATAAGTGAAACAAATAAATAGAAAACTCCCATTCCTCTGAACTGTATGTCAATAATACCAAAAAAAAAAGCGCAAGGAGAAATTTATCTAAAGCTAACGCGAAAGCGTTGTCATATACTATTTTCTTTTTTTTTCTATTTGTTTTTCTTTGTCGTGTTGGAAAAGCAATTATTATGACTGAAGGGGTTTTTATTTTGTTTTTACTAATAAATTCCATTTAACTTGGCTTGTAATTGTAACAAGTAATAAAGTTTAAATTAATTTACTGGCTTATGTCTGCTAAAAGACAATGTATTTCATGTTATTACTTTATATTACTTTTGTTTGTCTTTGTCATTTGGTCTGGGTTTTTTTTTGCTTTGCTTTTAGTTTTTTTTTTTTTTTGGTTTTCCATGGGTGAATGGAAAATCTGTTTAAGCGTGTCGTTTTAAAAATAAAAAATAAAAATATATTGTACTAAATACAAAGCAAAAATTCGTTTATTTAGAGCATAATTTTTTGTTGTTGTTAAACATAACAAATTGAAATTGTTAACACTTTTGGTATATTAAATGTGTAATTTGAAAATTTTAAAGAGTCATGCCACGTGTTTGTAATGTTGGTAGAAAAAATCTGATATATTTAATTATATTTATCTTAAATTTTAATTAAGTGTTACGGATTTTAAATAAGAAAAATGTACAAAAAATAGCTAAATTTATTTAGTAATTTTTTTTCTTATAAACGATGTTGTTTAGTCTTTTATTATTTATTAGAAATAAAAATTTTTTTATTTATTAAAAATACAAATTTTGACCTCAAAACCTTAAAAGTAAAAAAATATTTTTTTTCTATTTTTTCTATACTTTTGGAAATTTGGTAGTTTATAGACAAATTTGACTTAAAATTACGAAATTATATTTCAAAAGTTTATAGCACCAATTCAGAAAATATTATAAGCCATTGATAAAATATTTATCCGCTTCATAAAAAATAAATAATTTTGGCATAGATTTTTTAGTGCACATTTTTCTATATTTTAACTCTTAACCCATTTCCAACCACTACCCTTCTTGAGATAACTTTACGAGATTTGGCATAAAGTTTGTGTGATTGTGATAACAAATTAAGAAAAATTTTTTGTTCCGAAATCCTGGGCCTGGAAAATTTCAGATGTCGTACCTTTTTTGGACCTGTAAAATTTTTCTGAAGAACATTTTAAACTCAAATTTAAAGTTTTTTACCTGTACAATATACACATATCATAAAAGCAGTTTTTCGGAAAGCAGATTTAAAGATATCGACGAAATGATCATAAACAAATAAGAATAAATAAATCGATTTTTTTCTGTTATCTTTAAGACAGTATATTAAGCTAATAATAAATTAAATAAAAATGCAATTGCATTAATTGCATAAATAGTTAATAAGATGATGTTAATATTACTGATGCGAAAACACAACAGCGGTCGGAAATGGGTTAACGGCATATTTTTGTATTTGGGGGCATATTTAATGCTTTTGGAGCATGTTTTGACATTTTACGAATAATTTGTTATCTCATGAAATCATTTTCACTTTTTTTAACAAAATTGAAAATCTCGAAAATGTCTTAAGTGCAGTAAACAAAACTTTAAAAAAGAAAAATGGTTGTGACGGTTTACACATTGTTATATATATCAAAAATGTCTGTTACGATAAAATTGTTTTCGCTATAAATCGCTATAAGTATTTGATGCGTGTAAAACACATTTTTTAGAGCATATTATGGTTTCCCTGATAATAACTTTCTTTGGAATTCATATTAGAGTAACCTGCAGCACTGGATTTTTTAATTTTTTTGACTATTGTTTAGTTTCCATCCCAATTAAAATTAACCAGCACAATTACAAAACCAAATCAGTGAAAAGATATAAAAAATAACCAATTTGTGAACTTTTAAATGTAGTGAACTTTTCAGTAATTCCAGAATAAAAAAAACACTTATTCAATTTTTTGGCGGATGTTTTTTATTAATTTTATTATTTTTAATTTTATTATTTGTGGGGAATTTTTAAATAGCCGAACTTCGACGGTACGAAATCATACAAATATTAAATTGTGCTCGAAAAATGTTGACGAAATATCAGAATAATTATACCTGAATCAGGGCATTCAATTTAAACAATATTTATGCGATCCTTTTAGCCAAACGTAATTTTGCGAATTGTATACAAGCTTTCAAAAGATAGTTAAATATGTGAAGAAATGATTTTTAATAAAAATTTTCTTATGTCCAGCTTTATCCTCAGTATACATTTTTTACCCCGAATACATCTTAAAGCAAAACAAGTAACCTACACTTGTAATCAAATCTTTTGTACAGTATTGCAGGGACTATTTTTTATTTATATATTTTTTAAATTAAATCATAAGTAAAATTTTTACGATTTTAATAAAAAATTATCGGAGGTGAAAGTCCACCATCTACCACTAAAGGCGTGGGCTTATGTATATAAATCAACTCGAAAATACTACAGATTTAGTTTGTAATTTCAAACTACTGGAAATAATTCTATAAAAATTTCTTCTGGATACAAAATAGGTAAAATTGTTTCTTTTAAATGTAAAATATGTTAACTTATGAACTTAGTATAATCCAAGCAAAATTATGCTCTTAACTACAAAATATGTCATTCAAATTGCAGAAATATGTTATGAAGTACTAAGTTTCTATAAAAGTAAGCTTCTGAGTCCAAAATATGCAAAAAGTGTACTAAATAAATCTTTGCCAAAATGTTTTAAATTTTAAGACATTTTTTTGGCCCAGTTTAATTATTTATTTATTTACTAACTTAACCCGGTGCGCTTCGCTACCTCTTATTGCGCGATATCAAATATTTAAGTGTTTTAATAAAGTGGGCGTGATGTCCAACCCATTTATTACATATACTATAACGAACATAGGCATTGATACCATCTGAGTTCAAAATTTCGTAAAATCGATGCAGCGGTTTAAGTGTTTTAAAAAGTGGGCGTGACATCCAATCAAAATCTTACATAACCTATAACCACCTCCGGCACTGGTACTTTCTGTGTGTCAAATTTCGTAAAAGCATTTAGCTTAAATTTTGCTACCAAAATATTTTTTTTTATTAAAACTTAAACAATAATATCTTTTTAATTTGAAATAATAAATTTTTTCACTTCATGGTCATAAAATTAAAAAAGAAATGCAAAGCTTGGCATCAAGTTCAATGGTGGAATAACATAGATTTTTGTATTTCCTTTAAGTTCTTTAAAATTTTATTGATTTCGTTTTAAAATGTTGTATGTATGTGTTTCTTTCCATATGTATGCCACATATGTTGCAATTTTAAATTTGAATTTCATCTGCAGTCATGTTTGTTAAAATTATTATTTTGTTATAAAGAAATTTCCATATATTTTCATTCGTAACACAAATTGGTTAAAAGTCTTTTTGTCGCACTACCTACCTCTACAAGTAACTTTAACGACTTTTCTGTATATATTTTTTTTTTTTTCGTTGAACATTTTTATTAATATTTTTTGTGGTATTTTCTCTCATGCAGTTGTTGGTAAAAAAATAAAAAAATAAAAGTAATTGCTACCAGGCGCCATTTACCTTATGGGCAAAAACGCAATAAATGTTTGTACATTTTAAAGAATTTTTCGTTTTTTTTACAGTTTCCAAACAAAATATACATTCAACGATAGAGATGTTAAAATACACATAAAAATTCACATAAAAATGTTACATTAACATTTTTGTTTGTGTGAATTTCTTTTTATAACATATTCAAACGCATCCTTTTTTTGTTCATTTTTTTACTTTTTTTGGTTTATTTAAACCGGCAGTAGTTTCAGTTTCATTTTAAATTCTATAAATTTGAAAGCAACCAGTGCTTAAGGGTTTTTTTTACAGTTGTATCACGAGTATGTATGGCTATGTGGGTAGCTACTAGAGTTTTCAATTATTCGGCATTGATGTTTATCGAATAAAATTTTATAATTTTTTTTATTTATTCGTATGATAGAATAAAATCTTCGTTTATTCGAAAGAATAAAGTAAACCGTTCGAATAATTATTTACAAGTTAACAAAATGCAAAAATATAACTTTTCAAATAAATTTTCGGTTTTTTAAATATTAAATAAGATTAACTGCATATTTCGCTTTTACAAGTTATTAATAAATTCCAAACCAATATACAAAAATTCAGTCCATATTTACTTTCATTTGAAATAATTATTTATGAAGAATATTATTACGCTTTACGATTACTTCTGATGAATAGCATTAAATGCATTAAGAGCTAATATGCTCAGCTTTTTTTTGTTCTTTTAGATTAAGTTCAGTTAACAAACATTCATCACATATTTCAGAATATTCGATTATTTCCACATCACTTGCATCATTAAATAAAATGACGCATATACTTTAGTGTCATTTGTTTTCAACTTAAAAAAAATATTGGCGTTTTATTAAATTTTTACAAATTCGACTACGGGCCTTAGTGCCCGTAAAAGCCTTTAACCCAAAATCTATTAAAAACTTTATACACTAAAAGGACTTTTATGAAGTTTTTTTTGTAGGAAACGTTTTGTGAAATTATTTGATTAATTGTTAAAAATTGATCGAATAAATTTTTATTTTAAATTGAAAATTTTTATTCATTCGAAAAGAATAAAAAATTTGTTCCTCGAATAGTCGAATAATTTTTATTCGAATGACAACCCTAGTAGATATGTAGGTATATGTTGGCTTGAGTATGTTGTTTGGAATAAAATAGAGTGAAACAAAATTGTAATGTAAAAAATTACAAAGTTCGAAAGAATTTATAGAATAATTTTGTTTGTAAGATTAAAGGAATTTGTAAATATTTGTGTTTCTTATGGCAACTAAATAATTCAGCACAAAACATATTTTTTCATATAATTTAGGAGCAGTCTAATATATTTTTATATTTTCATGTTTTTCCAAGTCTTTCTATCCGTTTTACGGTTTGAATATGTAAAGTATTTGGTATACATACCCAAATACATAAACAAATATATCTTTTATTTTGTACAAGTACTTTACTGACATACAACCATATAAAAAACTGATACACATACATATGTATAAAGACTGTGTCACGTTAAAAATTAACACATACATTAAAATAAAAAATAAAAAAAAGCAAAATAATACAAAACTGTTTCAAATGGACTATAATGAAGTTCTAATTATTTAGAAATTATTTTTTAAGATTCGTACTATGTCAGAAAAATATCAAGAGTTCTTCAATTAACCAATAAAAATTTTGTGATATTCATTAATGGTAACTACTTATTTGAGAAATTACTTTGTAATGAGGTGTCAATATTATTTACTACTTACACTATATTACTTATACCACAGTAATGCTGTAATCACAGTTATCCCTTCTACTTATAATTTAGCAGAGTTGGGGGTAGAGCACTAAATTTGCAGTTTCCACTAACACTTAGTGATGCAAAATTTTTAACAAAAATCTTTACTTTTTAGTGGTGAGTTAAAAAATATCAGCCTCACTCAGCATAGTGGTAGTGAAAAAGTATTTTTTTTTCACTAAAATTAATTAGTGATAGTTAAAATTGTTTCAGTTCAAGCCTAGTGCAACGTTTTATTTTTTTCTTCACTAAATACTTTAGTACATAAAACAACCCAACACTAATGTTATTGCAACTTAAAACTTGTTCACTTAATTAAAAGAAGATTTAATATTTGTTTAAACTTTCTACACCAAATGCAAAAAAAAAAAACTAATCATAATAATTTTAAACTTAAAATGTATTTTAAAACATATGTATATTGTATACAAATATAGTCCCTTATATATTCGAACTTTCAAAAATCCCTTTGTAATGGATATATTTTTCGGGTGACCAACATTTCATGTCTCTAAATTTACGCTTTCGGTATTTGGAATTAAGAATCAGACAGGTACAACGTTTATGAATGGATCTCTCAATATGCACAAATACGCTTATAAGATTTCACACACTAAAAGGAATGTTAAAGTATGCAGTGTTGTTCTAAAACGATTTAAAATTTAATAATTAGCATCATAGTTCTCTAAAATTAATTTATTGAGTTGTGATTGATTGGAAAAATTTCATGTTAGTGCAAAAAAATTTATTTCCAGCTTATGTGTAGTGACTGTTCAGATTTTGCACTATTGAATGTAGTACAAATTTTTTCACTACCTCTAAATTATAGTGAGAAAAAAAATTGTGAATAGTGAAAAAATTGCAATATCACTAAAATAGATTAGTGGTAGTGAAGAAGTGTTTCACTATAACTATAGTGGTGGCAAATAGTTAAAAATCAAATTTTT
>MINK01191310.1:2100-16332 GCA_001735545.1 Phormia regina | reverse complement strand
TATATTACAATCATAGTATGTTGCTCTTAGTTTATGGTCACCAGAACCATATTTTTTCCCTGCGTGTATGTATATATAATTTATTAAGCATTTCTGTCGTACAAATCTAACGAAGCCAGATTTTAAAATGTTTATCAGAGTGCAGAGATAATCCATTTTATATAAATTCTAAGATATTTTTAATTTTATATATTAAAAGATTACAATGTTATAAAATCCTTTTGATGCACATAGTGTCAACATAGTCTCCAAATATAGCGATAATAAATGAAAACACTTTTGAGACGCGTAAGCAATTTAACCGAGATGTTCGGATTTGGGTAGTTTAGGAGATACAGCTTTATTAGCAACATTTTTACAATCGACCACTGTGCAGTACACCATTTTATATATTTTGATTTTAATGACCGATAAACTTTGTTGTTTAAACATTTGTCCTCAACTCCCATAGAGTTATTTAGTTTGTTAAAACCATCATTTACACTTTATACAAAACATTACATTAGTTCCTTTTGTTTATAATAAAAAAGTAACTCGTTTAAAATGTTGCCTTTGGCAAAAATAGGATGGTTCCTGTTATTGTTTAACATTTTTTATATTTACATTATATGCTGTAAATAATTGAATCTTAATTTCAATTATACAGACATTAATAAAATATTCAATTTACCCGTTGTACGTTATGTAATAATATTAATAATAATTTTCATATTAATATGAGTAATCATGTTAATAGTATGTATCTTGTTAGTACTAATATCAGTCAGATTTTTAAAATACCTGCTGTAGCAAATAAATACAAACAACTAAATAGAATAAATACAAGTGGAGAGACAATTATAAATAAATTATTGCATATTTACACGCATTTTTTTTTTAGATTCTCCAGAAGAATGAATATGAACAAAAACCAAAATCATTAACTTGTACCAGTATTTGTGCAATGTAAAACATACTACATACCAAACAGTTTAAATAAGTGGTTAACATAAGAAAAAAATGTTTGTTATTTTAACAATTTTTATTTGTGTTTTTTTGTTTAACTCATTCATAATTAACAAGATAGTTTTTAATGTTTTAGCGAAAACAATTTTTGTATTCGTTATTTTTCTGAGCTCCAAGAGATTTTGCAAAAAAGCCACCAGTATATGTGTGCTGTTATTAATAAATGTTTTATGTACAAGTATACCCACACTCATAAGCATATTCTGACCACATAGTGTCCTATATGTTGTTAATTTTATAGTAAAAAACTTGAATTTCACAGCGTTTTTTTTTAATGAAGTAGTTAAAAATAGAGAAATTGTTAAATGGAAAAATGTTTATTATTTAGAATTAAAACTTTAATCTAATGACATAAAGTTGCCAAGAAAGTATTTTCTAATTTATGATAAACATATACTACTTTCACTATTATTACATAAAAAATAAGCAAATGATATATTAAGCGCATTGATACAAAATGTTTTTTTTTTTTTTTAATTTATTTATTTTTACAAGTTATATCTACGTCGCACTCAAATTAATTTAATTAAAAAATTGAATTGAAAATACATAAAAAAAGATATAGTCGGACAAGAATTAGTAAAATGTTAAAGTGTATAAACTTTTTTGTAAATAAAAAAAAACAATTTTGATTCTACACAGAAAAAAATATTTAAAATTTTTTCTTAATTAAATTATTAACTAAATTTGTATTGGAGTTTAATTATATTATTTATTAGGGCCATTATTACAACTTGCCAATAGCTAAAGGTATGATGTTATCGGACAGATAAGAAGCATTTGGTTATTATAAGTTAACTTTAAGCTAAAAGTAGCCGATAAGCTAAAAGGAAGATCATCCTACCTTTAAATTTTATAGTGAGGTTTATGTATTTGAAGTTGCCATATTTTCTGCAAAATATGGCAACTTCATTAAACATAAATGTTTATGTCAGTAAACAAACCAAAAAAAAAAATGTCGTTGCCACTATGTACAAGTAATTTGTCAAAAGTAGTCGGTATTTTCTTTGATATTGCCATAATTTTGAAAATGATAATTTTAATTTACAAGGAAGTTGTAATAACGAAAAGTTTTAAAGTTCACTTTATACCTTACTTTAATTAAAGTTACCTTTTACTATTACGAACATTAAAGNCAAGTTGTAATAATGGCCCTAAATCTTTTAATAACTATTTCAATTTATTAAATTTTATAAATAGTATTAGTTATATGTCTAATGTGTATTAATAAAACAATTCGGTTAATCAAATAATTTGGCATTAATCGGTTATTAACCGATAAACTTAAAACATCGAATAATTATTTGTCAAATAAACTGAATAATCTGAAACCCCGATTAATTGGATACCCTTGTATGTGTACAAAATGTCTCTACTCAGTGTCAATAGCATATTGCATTGATTGAAATCAGTGTAAAATTATTTAATAACATTACCCAGCAAACAACAAAAAAAAAAAAACGATGAAGTGCTGCCAAAAAAGAACAATTTCACTACTAGAACTAAGTGCAAATGTTGAACTTTTTTGGAATTACTTAATAATTACTGCGAAAAAAGAGAAAATAAATTAATTATTAGCGAAGAAAAGATCAGCGACTCCTAAGAAAATTAAAATTTTACAAATTAAAATAATTTTTTTACTATTTATTATAGTTTTAAGAGAAGTACTTCAAAGGCAATGTACAAGACCGCCATATGTTTCTTCTACATCTATTTTTCACCACTAAGTACTTCCTTTCAATGACAACACAATGTTAAATTCATGACTTTTTCACTTTATTTTTTACGGGGTATTTATACGTTTATTCGTTCGTTTATTCATTAAAAACCCGATACAGTAATGTCCTTCTGTCCGCGTATATAAACTATGCATTTAAAAAACAGTGCATTTTTTAATTTTTTACTTTTAAAATTTAAATATATTTAGTGCTAAGACTTAAAGGATCTGTCAACAAAAGAAAAAATGTTCAAACTTTATTAAGAATCTAATTATAGATAGATCATTACAGTACAAATAATTAAAATAATTTATAAGAAAAAAATTTAGTAACAAAACCTTCTAAAAAAAAAAAACAGCTATTCATAATGCAGGTAGTTTGAAACAAATCAATTTAACACAAAACCTTAAAATAAACTTTAAATTTTAAAAATTTCAAACTCAATATAATACTTGTTATTATTTTTTAAAGCAAAAAAATCGATTTAATAACTATATTTAATTAATTTACACTTCATTTGTCATGTTAAGAAATTTGAGACAATATGAAAATATTAAAAGCAACAAGAAGAACTTGACTTTTTTTTTTTTTGTAATTTAATAATTGAAATTAAAAACTAAAACAAACTAAAAACGCAAACTCAGTCATACAACAAACAACATGAACTTGAGAACCTACGCACAGAACCTTCGTGTCTCTAAAATACAACAAACAACAGCAAAAAATAAAAATAAAAAAATAGCAGCAACAGCATGTGAACTTTTAGAATTGTTGCTTTGAATTGTTTTTGCAGAAATTGTGTCAAGGAAATTTTTAACAAATAAAAAACTTTAAATTCACTTTTATATTATATAAAAATTCCAAAGTACATTGTTTATTTGCACGCTACATCATTGGAAAGTTGAAATAATTGTGTGTGTGTGTGTGTGTGTGTGTGTGCAATTGTTTAATTGTATTATGAATTTATTACAAGTTATAATATATATGTATGTAACTTAAAGAATACTATAGAAACATGCCGCATGAAATCTACCAACCAACCGATACAAATCTAAACTATATTTTCAGCAATTATTTCTTAATAGACTGAAATTTAAACAATATTATTATTTGTTTACTTTTACGTGACGTATGTTTGTTGCTCTAAGAACAACCCAAAAATATAATTAAAAAATATATATAAAATCAGTACACACGCATGAATGTTGTTAAATGCTCTTGTTCTATTTTTTCCCCCTTAAATTGTTTCTCTTATATGCTCTAATTAGACACCTTGTAAAAAAAATATCTTCCTAATGTTCACATATATACACATTAACTTTCTTACAACTAAATTTAAATTTATTGGTGAAAATTCGTTAAAAAAAACTGTCATTCTTATCTATTACTTTTTTATTAGTTTTCCAGAGTTATTATTTCTTATTTTTCATTTCTATTGTTATGCACTAAGGACTGCGAACGTAAAAATATGGAGATATAATTCAGTTTATTGAAATTAAACTAATTTTGTTTGTGCAGAATATATTTTTAAGTGCAGATATTCAATGCAAAAACATATTTATAAAAAATTTTATATTTCTCTGAAATAAATAAAAAGTGATGACCAATACAAACAAAATATGCAATTGCATGTTTTTTTCCTGGTCGTTGAAAAAAGCTATTGATAAAATACTTATCCGTTTCATAACAAATAAATCATTTTGGGGTAGATTTATTGGTGCATATTTTACCTTTAGCGGTATATTTTTGCATTTGGTAATTTGTAGTGCATATTTATAGCATATTTTGTTATTTTTGGGGCATATTTAACGCTTTTAGAGCAGGCTTTAAGAATAATTTGCATTCTATTGAAATCTTTTTCAAATTTAATTTTCAAAAAAAAATATATAATAATAATGATTATAATAATAAAACAAGAAGATAAAAATGATAATAATAAATTTTTAACTTTAATGGATACCATTTTATCACTTGAGAAAATATCCTATAGGAACAAGATTTTTTATTTTATTTTAATAAAATGTCATCCCAATTTAATACCCAAAAATAATTTTATACCAGTGATGGAAAAGTCATAAGTTTCATATTTAGTTTAATGAAAAAATTAGATTTTTTCGAGAATTGGTGTTACAATTTTGACCATATTAAAAAATATTTTAAAATTGTTCACTATGTGATTTTAGTCGCTCAGAGGAAAATAAATTTTTGAGTATTCAGGGAACCAGGAAAGCATATCTTTGAATTTTTCAAAGATAATGTTTTTGCTATTCACCTTTTGACAAAAACTGAAGCATAAATATTATATACCAATCGATTTAGAACCGTTTTTTATTTATTTATTTATTAACCATGAACATAATCGGGTCAATTTTATAAAATCACTTTTTTGCATAAATTAAGTTTTTTTAGCTTTATGGTTATATAGTAGAAGATTCCCATCAAATTTTTAATAATATTCTATTTTTGATTTTTTCAGACTATTTTGAACTTTTCAATAATTTTCGTTTTTTTTTTACTATTTTTGTCTTATAAAAAATTTAAAATATTTTAAAATATAAATATATTTCGTTTACAATAAATATATTTAAGAAGAGTTTAAGATACTTAAACATATTGCGACTTCATTTTGATAATAAGTTTTAACAAAGACAAAAAATGTATTATCGAAGATGTGGTCGTTTCAACTTAAGATAATCTCTTAATTATCGTATGAAATTAAAGAAATTAAAGATAGGTTCTTTGTCTGCATAGAAACAAATAACATACTGTAATGTTATTTGCTTCTATGAATATTCTCCTACGTAATTTTGGTTTCAAAAGGATCAACAAACTGTTTTACATAGTATTCTTTGGATCTAAAAAAATATTAGAGTAAAAATACTTTTTACATTAGTTATTTAACTAATGAATGCAAAATATTTAATCTGGGATCCCGGGATGTCGAAAATTTGTTCGAAAAGTCTGGGAAAATATTCTCCTGAGCCACTTCAGAGTTTGAACTACATTAGAATTTCTTATTTTCATTTAACGGTCGATTATTATAATGGGACGTTGTAATAGTTTCTTGTTATAACAACGTTAATTGAATGATTTTCGTCTGTATAAGAAAACTTTTGTGCAAACGTTTAGCCAACATTTCGTTATTATTTCAAAACGCTTTGTTGCTATAAGAGATGTTTTTGTAAAAATCGTATGAGGTTTTCTAACGTAAAATATTCACCTTTCTAAAAATTTGAAGTGCATGTTTATTAAATAAAATACAGAAATATGAAACTTAATAAGTTTTTACGAAGTTCATGTAAAAATTAATAAAAAAAATAACTTTTTAAGTTTGCTTTTTTAGTTTTTTAATAATATCGGTATTTGCCGATATAATTTAAAATACTGTTTTTGATACCGTTACCGAAATAAAAATAAATTGAATTCCGATACTTTTACCAATACCATTATTAGTTTCGTTTTCCAACCTCGAATGAATGTGATTATTGTCGATTTCTCGACAATTTTCAAACCGATTTTGATTTCGACTTTTTTCAACAAATAGTCCCCTAGGACCAGTACTATGACTTATCCTGCAATCAGTCCCAAGGGGCTAATTAGCCACCTCCAGTTACAACCCCATGTAAAAGTGACAGGTTGTTCTCATATAAAGTTACAGAACTGGAACCGCTCACTAGCCCTGAGAACATGTCACGTGACTAGTTTTGGACCAGTTCTCTTTACTCTAGGGATGTTATAAAATGACTCTCAATTGTTAAACAGTGAGTGTGTTTGTGTCAACTATTGGAACTATTGGAACTTTGTTGACGAGTTATAGGTGTCGATTGGTACTCAACTGGTACTGAGGAACCGGTTTATTAATACAATTGGCACAAATTTTCCGCAGGGTCCTTAGTAATAATTTTTACAAGAACTTTTAATTCCATAATCCAGACATTAGAAATACTAAGTATCACTTATATAAATTAATTTTTTAATGAAATCATTCAAAGGTAAATTTAACATATTTTTTAACAATTAAAGAAACGAAAAAAAATTTACACATTTTTCTATTTAAAATGCATATCACTTCAGTTTCATAATAAAAACTATTTTTTTTTTCTTAATATTAAATGATTTTGCAAAACATTTATCTGGCAACCCTGTTTCTGTCTCACTGACGGACTGAGTAACTGCCTGAGTGACTCCGTTAGTGGGTGGTTAGCACACTGTGTCTACATAAGTATTTATATGTAAACATGTTATGCCATTTTGGTGTTGTTGGCCGACATTGAACTCGAACTGTCAAACGCCAAACTTTATTTTTAAATACATACACACACACACACACATTGTGAGCTCCTCCAATGTGCAATTCAGTTCAAGAGACGATTTGTTATTTTGTATGTTTGCACATATTAATCACAATAAACAAATAAAAAACGTATTTTTTGTTTGGGTTATTTTAAAAAAAATCTTGGTGGTCTTAATTTCTTTTCTTTTGGCAAATTTTTCTTTTGCCATTGCCATTTAAATGTTTTTTTTTTCGAAATGGTAGCATTAATTTCTGTCCAATTTATTATTTACATACGTATGTAGATATGTGTCATTTTTTTTTATAATTACGAGTTGATTATAAGTTTGTTTCTCTGGCAAAATGTACATAACATATGTATGTGTGTCAGTCACAGATTCGACATTCTCATCCATATTTTATACGATGGTTAAATTATCAACAATAATATAATAGAATGAATATTTGCCTGGACTGAATTGTTTTTGCTTTTCACTTTATAATTAGTTAATTAGTTTTGCCGTTTTTAATATTATTATTATCTGTTTTTGTTTTCATTTTTGTTTTATATCTCTTTCGATAAGCGACGATTTATTATGTTTGTTGAAGTTGGCCCATATTTGCAATACTATATTGTTATGATTGTATGTTTTAAGTCGTTTCCGGTCTTTTTTATTAAAAAAAAAACTTGAAACATAATAATGTTTAAGAATTTTGATTATGATCAATAAGAAACTGATGAGTTTAATAAAATTGATATTTAATAATGGCTAAGAAGAAAACTAATAATTGTACACAACACATTATTAGTTATTATTTTACTAAGTATGGTATTTTTAAAAATATTGGCTATTTTTAAAATATTGATTTACAAATAAAAAAAGAGTTTTTTTTTCAATTAAATTGAGTTTATTGTTATTTCATATAAATTTATATTCCAATATGTTAATATTCTGATATCTTCTTTTTTTTTTGTTTTTGCAGATAACATCATCAAAATTCATCAATCATCTTAGAAAGGAATTCATCAATCTATCAAATCAACAACATCTACAAAACATTTGAACACTGACATTTAGTGGGCGCTCTAAATAGTGAAAGGACTTTCGTGTGAAATTTCACCACTGGTACTTAAATTTGCTCTAAATAAGAAATACTTAAACATAAAATTCTAACAAAATGGTGGACTATTACAAAGTTCTAGAGGTACCACGTCAAGCCACAGAAGCAGAAATTAAAAAAGCGTAAGTTATTTTACATTTAAATACATTTTAAATCAAAACCAATTAATTCTTCATATTTGTAAACAATTTAGTTACAAAAAGTTGGCATTAAAGTGGCATCCGGATAAAAATCCAGATAATTTAGATGAAGCCAATAAACGTTTCCGTGAATTATCCGAAGCCTATGAAGTTCTATCAGACGGTGAGTCTAGAAAACATTTTAAATTAAACTTTTCGAATTTTTAAAGAGATGTATTTCTTAATGTCTTTATATATTTAATTTAATTCTTTCTTATATCAGTTTTGTAAATATATACTATATTCAATCTATTTTCTTTTCTAAATATTTTATGTTATTAAACTATAAAAATCCATTAAACAAACTATTTGAGTAGAACGCAAACGAAAAATATACGATTCTCGCTCGACTTTACATAAAAGCAGCTACAGCAATTCATCATATTCATCGACGACTGGCGGCTATGGTAGCTCAAATGGTTATGGTAGTAGTTATCGCTATCGTACTACAGGTGCCAAAGATTATGATGATTATAAACCCAGTTATGGTTCATCAAAGCGTGGCAATCGCTATCAAACATTCACCTTTAGAAATCTTTTTGAATCTACACCATTCCACAAACTGTTTGGTAAATGCTAAATCCAACTATAAACAAATTAGAAACTACAAGCGTTCTACGTTTCATTTTCTGTGATTGTTTTGAAAATGTTCAATAAATTGTTGTTACTAAAACTAAAATTGCACTGGTATTAAAAAATAAAACAAAAAAAACCATTAACCATTCAGAAACAATGGATGCTGTATGCTGCAAGCAAGACTCTAATGTACAAATCTTTTGTGCTGCTGTATTAACTGGCTGCTTGCCTGACCAACCAACCAAATGTCTGTTTGCTTGCTACTGTTTAATTGCAGTTTGCGTTGAACATTTTTTTTATTGTTACTGTTATGTTTGCTATAATATTTAACAATTTTCTAACTCATTAATAAGCGTTTTGTAAACTAACATGAATATTTTCGAGAAAATAACGAATTTATTGATCACAGTGTTGTTCTTTGTAGCCTTTGAAAACGATTTTTCCTAATTTAAATTTTATCAAAACATTTTTACTAATTTCGTTTAAAAAAAGACATGTGTTTACTTAATTGTATACCATTTACAAGATAATTCCCGGTGTATTTGCAAATAAACATAATTGATTTTAGTTTAATCTTTTAGTTAAAATTTGTTAGTTTAGTCCATTAAAATATTGAAAATTTATAACTTTTGCAGCAAAATCTTTTAAGTGAACTTTAGATAAAAAGACAATATTGAATGGGGTTAGAAGTAAAAAAAAACATAAATTCTCTTGCAAATATGAAATGTCGTTAGTTTTTGATACGAGTATTTATTTCCTTCCCATTTCAAATAGATGCTTTTATTATACGCACTTTTTTTCTTTCCATTAAAATTTGTCAATCGACTTGAAAATTAATACCATTCAGAGTAAATTGTAAATATTTTCCATATGTTTTCAAATCCTTATCCCGAATTTTAAAAAAAAATTGTCATTAAATGCTTACTACCCTGCATATACAGTAACCAAAATAGGCATTCGAAATACAATTTTATTGCTTATAATTTCGTGATAATTTATTATTTTTAGCAAGAAAAATCGGAAAATTAAATTTTATAAAAAGACATAAAAACTGAGAAAAATGTACCACTATATTCGCTGATAAATAAATCCAAATCAACAGATTATTAACGTTTACTAAAGCCCTGTTAAAAATTACAAAAAATGCCTGTTAAAAATTTAAGTCAGTCAGGTTAAAAATGTTTGATAACGGCCATATATAGATAGTTATTATCTAAATGAAAAAGAGAAAATATCCTTATTAAATGAATTCTTCCAAAGACAACATACAAAAAGGAAGGCTGCAAAACCTCAATTGTTCACAATAGAATAAAAAATGTTTCTTTGACATAAAGATAAAACTTTTAAACTAATTTTCTAATTTAATTTACATATTTTCAATGAATGTAAACAAATGTTCAGATATACATACATATTTGTTTAAAGAAAATTAAATACATTTTTATAGTCTTAATCAGAAAGGATAGACATAGAAACAAAACTAAATGGAAATAGTGATGTCCTTCTGTACAGCGAGATATTGTTATATTGTTCTAAATCAATCTAATCGTTTTATAAACAAGCGACTTATTGATTAACCCATTAAAAGCCGCGTTAATATCCACAATAAATTTTTTAAAATAATTATTATTGTCTACACATAAAATATGCATAAAAGATTAAAAAATGTAGAAAAAGTATATTAGGTTCTCATAGAGAGGTATTACCAAATGACGCGTTTTAATTTTTTGATCTATTGTGAAGAAATATTGCCTAAATTCTGGCATATAAAATCGAAATATCTGCCAAATTTATTGACATTATAAGACAGTATTTGTCAACTATTTATATTAATAAGATAAAAAACACTGACTCTCTTTAAACTCCTAAAATTATTTGATTATACAGCGACATTCCTGTACTTTTTTGAAGATCAATCAATAATTAACGATCATAGCTCCCATATAAACCACCCTTCCCAAAATCACTCAAACGTTGTGCTTAAATCCCATACAAACGTTAGTATCAAGATAGTATTCGACAGAAACATAAGTAAAACTGAACAGTGCGAAATTTTATTGGATGATTCTCTATTCGTCGCATTGCAATATTTTTGTAAAGTATAGATGTGAAAATAGTATTGCATATCATAAGGAGGATAAAAAAAATAAGATAAGTGCCGAATATAGCGGCCTAACTTATTTTAATTGATTTTTTTCCACTGATCTACTAATTATTATTTTAGACAAGTAACATTATTGAAAAATGTTTGAAATATTCGAGTTATCTCATTATCTTTAAAAAAAAATCATCATTTATGAAAGAGAAAATTAGTTCCTTCAGTTTGTCGTTAGTTAATTAAAAATTACATTTCGTATAACCTTCACTGAGTTACTGTTTCAAACTAAAATATTAACAAAATCATGTTAAAATTAAAACTAAAATTAATTTTATTTAATGTTGTTTAATTTTTCAGAGAAAAAACGTCGTGTATATGATCAATATGGCAAAGAAGGTTTATTGGGTGACCGAGGACACCATCGTTCATCAAGACATCATACGCATGATTTCGATGATTTCGACATAATGGGCGGTTTTCCATTTGTGTTCCGGCCGCCAGAAGAAGTTTTCCGTGAATTTTTCGGTGGAAGTTCTCCATTTGCTGATTTATTTAGAGGTATAATGTGAAATAATTCTGTCTCCATCTATTTATCATATAAAGTATAATTTTTTGTTTTTCCTTTTATTCGTTTACTTTTTACAGAAGTCCATTACAGTTCACATCAAGGTAGCCGGCGTGCGAATGGTACTTCGAGCAGTCGCAGTCAACATCATCATCATGGAGCAAATTCGAAATTAGCGTCACCTTTTGCTTCCCCCATGCTCAATTATTCAATGATGGACTTTTTAATGCCCAGTAATGGTTTTACCTCATTCTCATCCTACAGCAGCATGTCGAATGGTAGCGGTCGCACTAATGGTGCAGGAACAAATGGAGCTGTAAAACGTACATCAACATCAACAACATTTGTTAATGGCAAAAAGTTAATGACAAAGAGGTATGTTAGTTGTGGCATTAAATAAAATTTTGATTTATTTATTTTATATGTTCTCTTATAGAGTCTATGAAAATGGCAAAGAAACTGTATTTTCATATGAAAATGATGTCCTGAAATCAAAGACTGTGAACGGAGTTGCCCAAAAACTCTCTTCAATCACTAATTAAATGCAAAAATCAAATATGAAAAATAAAAAAAAACATTAAAAAAGTCATTTCTAATACATAGATACAAACTCAAGACCAAGATGATCTTTACACGTTTTAGCATATACATATAATCAAATTAAAACAAAAACAAACAAAAAAAAATGCTACAACAAAACTCCTCAATTAAGCACACAAAATTTATTATATTTTTATTTTATTATTATCATTTTTTTTTAATTATTTTTTGCTTATACAATAAATTTAATAATTAAATTTCATTTAGTATTTAGTTTAAATATAAATAAAAATTATACAGCAAAGAGATTTCAATAATAATATGAATTAATTCCTCTGTTCTGTAAAAAAAAAAAAAATAAAAAACTAAAATCTCTTTTATATATATGAAAATACACATAAATATATTTAGATATAATTCAAATTTTACTGCTTGCTTGCTGCCTGGTATGAATCGTTATTATTATGAATGAATTGCGGAAGATTGAAAAAAAAAAACAATTACAAATTAATTTTACAAAAAATGGAGCAAAAGAAAAAACAATTAAGAATAGATTTGATTTTTTTTTTTTCCTCTAAAACTAAATGTGTGTCTAATGAATTGATAAATGTAAATTATATGCAAAATTTAATTTTTTTTTTTTATATTTTTCTTTCTTTTATAATTTCTTTTTGTTTAAATATGTTTAAGTTTAGTTTATAATTATTACAAATCTAAGATGTTCTCTAGTTTATATTATAATTTGTTTGCTTAAATAATTTACAATATACATACATACTTAAATAAATAATAGCATTAAATAATAATATAAAAATAATAATAATAAAAAAATCCATTCATTAAGAATGAATTCAAGAAATGCCAATTAATTAAAGAAAAAATGGAATTAATTTTAAAATGATTAATAAATGTACTACATACTTTAATTTTACTTACAAATTAATTTATTGAATTTATAAAAACAAATGAATATTTGAAGAAAAACAAAAAAAAAAAAATCTTCGAAATTAATAAATGAAAACTTATACACATAAAAAATAAATTACAACAAACTTATAAATAAAAAAAAATAATAATTAAATAACTGTTGATTTATTAAATCAATATAAAATTCTAAATATTAAAAAACTTTGTATTTAATTTGAAATTTTATAAGTGAATCAAATAAAAAACCAATACACACAGTACATCCTTTGTGTCCCTAAATTCAAATATGACATTTTATTTTTGGATTGCGTCTGGAGAACGTAATAACCAGAACAACCAAAAACATTAAAAATCCTACTTTTCCCTTGGCTTCAAATGAGTCACCGTTAGTTATTAATCTGTATTTCAGTCTTAAGCTAAATTTGTCATATTTTAATTTTTATAATAAATTAATTAGGGGTATAATTCATACAAAATAGTGGAAGTAGGTCGTGTAGGACTTGCAGGGCCCCTATAAAGTTACGATTTGTTATGCCAGCAAATGGGGTGGCAAAGCGCACCAGAAAAGTGTAGTACTATGAATAAAATAGCCCATATAACTAAAATCTATACAACAAATATTGATTTTATTTTCAAGGCGGAATAAACTTTTTTTGCGTTATTGTCTTTAAAAATTTTTGTTAGAGGATTTATGGGAAAATTTACATTTCGTAAGTATTTAGTTTCAAAAATTCCAATTTGCTTGATTTTAAAACAGTATTTTAAAATAATATTCAATATTATCGAATATCAAAATATTTATTGTCTGAATACAAATTGTACTAAAATGTTTATAAAAGAATTGTACAAATTCATCATGAATTTCATAAAGGTAAGAATTTGAAATACAATCGAAGCTAATACACAATATAAACACATGCTCAAAATAATATATACACCATATGGGATGATCATAGAATAATTAGAAAGTATACTAGTTCAACTGTTTTACATTTGTTTTGTATTCCGACGCAAACCTTTTTCTAAATTTTTTACTCCTCCATCCCGTTCAGAGCCGCCAGAGGTAGCTAGAAAAATGTTACACATCTCTGTCAAAGTTATAATTTTTTTAAAAGGTCACATTTTTGGAATTAGGAAAAATAAAAAGTCTGATAATATAATAATACATAATGCAAAAATTTGTTATTAAAACATTTTAAATTTGGCCATTTTAAGCCAAATTTAAAAAT
>MINK01191309.1:15218-27278 GCA_001735545.1 Phormia regina | reverse complement strand
TTTTCACAATAATATTATTCCGCATATCGTGGTAATATCACATATATAAATCGTAAATACTGCAGTAATCGGCCCATTTAGTGCACAATATTAGACACGCCCATAAAAAAATCCCGACCTGAAAAAAAAAAAAAAAACTGAAAGCAGATGGTAGTTTAGCATGCGGAATTCCATCTGGTCTATTTTTTTTTTTTTTTTTTTTTTTTTTTTTTTTTTTTTGAAGGAGCTCGAAAAAGTTTGTTTGTCGACTAGTGTATGTTTTTTGGTTGATTAAATTTTTCATCAATTAAAGGCAACGAATTTTTTTAAAGAAATATTCATTTTCCTGTTTAGGAAAAAAATTAAAACGTTTAATAAAAAAAAAAAAAACGTGAATTGGAAATCACTTCAAATGCCGTTAGCAATTCTTGGAACGTTTGGTTGTGCCAACAATTAAAACATCTAGAAAAGCTGGAAAAAAATAAATTTATTTATTTATTTATTTTTTTTTTTTTTTGCTCCAAAACGGAAATGAATAAATTTATAGTCAATATATAACAATGGAATAACAATAAGAACAACAAATACACCAACATAAACTACCCAACGATTGAAATACTGAATCTATTATTGTGTGTAAAGAAACATCTTGGCATAAATTGTATCTAGATACAATTTTTTATTTTATTTTTTTGCCAGTTTATAGAGTCATAAATATGTAGAATTTTATTTCTCAATAGAATTAAAATATCATCATAGATACTAGCAGCATGTCGTAGAAAATAAATTCGTTAAAAGAGAAAATACAAACCTGTGTGTATTAGTCCAATTATAAAGATTTTCTTTTGAAAATGCTTTTATTTCTATGAATTTTCAAATTTATTGATTTTTATTTAAGAAAATGTATTGCTAATAGATACTAAATGTCTTGGAGAAAAAAAAAACTAATCTATTTATTTTTATTATTTAATTTTTAATATTTATTTAAATTTTTTTATTAAAAACAATTTTTATCAAATTATGACTAAAATTAATTAATTTTATTTTTCTCTCTTTCTTTTTAGGTACGTATAACCATTTATTGATATATTCTTAACAAAAAAGTATTAGTAAGTTATTCATTTATTTTATTTTTCATTATTATGGTAAATTTTTAAATTATTCATATTTGTTTTAAAGTCACTTTCAATATTTTACTTGGAAATTTGTTTTCAACTACAAAAAGGTGGTATAATCATATAAGGTAAACATATGCCGTAACGGTCATAATAACAAGAAAAGAGTTTTCAAAGAAAAATATAGTTATATTTTGATTCAGCACAACAATAATATTATTGAAAAATAAAATATCTATGAAAAATATTCTAAAAATATTTAGAAAACGAATACCTAGTTTACATATCAATTTGATTTTCAGACAATTTTATTGTTGCTTCATTGATCGAGGTCTAGATTTTATATAAGCTTTTGTACCATTTAGTAGTAATATTTCCTAGATTAAAAGCAATCACTCAGTCTCATACTAATCGTCTTTTAGTTCCAAATATTTTAAATTTATCTTAAGATGAATCAGCTAAAGATAAACTTAAAAAAAAACTATTTTGCATTGTCTTAATAGATGTAATCAAATTTGAGGGCAATCAGAACCAAGTCCAATGGAACAAGAAACTCTTGAATAGAATAGAAACTTTGAAATAGCAATAACAAAACAAGATCACACTGGATCTTACTTTGTAGAATATAGTCACCAATTTCCTCTTGATTTTCTTTAAATAATAACAAAAATAAAAGAAGAAACAGCTTAATTTCCCTATTCCTTAAGTAAGGGCAGGAGGGAATCCACGGGGAGATCTGCACCCTACATTATAATATTTAAGGAAATAGTTTAGAAAATAATTCAGTTTTCCTCCCCAAATGCATGAGCTGGATACGATCCAGAGTTAGGGTTAGGTGACTTCCAACATGGTTGTTTTCAGCTCACTTGTGTCCTTCGGGTCTCTTTGTCTTATCTGTATGTAGAAGAAGAGAAAGAGGAGTTGTCAAGCATGCGATGAAGAAAAGTGATATATGTGTTAGTGAGTAAAGAGTTTATTTGAATATAACAGTCGTCTCCGTTAGGTATAGTGGTTAGAACCAATCATATTCCCTTACAAAGGCACTAACGCTCTATATTCTGATACTGGATAGTTCGGTAAGGCTGTTGTAGTATCTCAGTCCTAGGTGTCTTAAACAGAGATATTACATTGCAGGACAGTTATTGAATGGATTCCTTCTCCTCTTCATTGCGACAGCTTCTCCAGAAATCATTGAACTAAAGTCCCTATTTTGTGGCAAAAGTTCCAAATTGGCTGTGACCAGAGATTGCTGCTGTTATATTACCTAGTAGTGTTCTAGGCCGTTTTAAAAGAAACGTAAACCTACTTTTATCCAACTTTGGCTATATCATTCTCGTTGTCATGCATGTGGGTTCTTTTACCCAATGTTGATGTGCTAGTTCATACATTGCAGCTTCAATACGTTGCTTACAGACGTTGAGAGGGATATCACAGTAATTATTTATTCTTTCATCTTGCAGTAGAACACTCTTCTTTGTTTACCCATATCATTACGATGTTCGAATGTTTCGCCATCTAATTAAGGGATGTCCGTCATTTAAGGACAAGGAAGTGGAAAACACACCTGTCAGCTCGGTTATTATTAAATATTATGATGTTTTTATCGTATATCTGATTATAACTTAGCCAATTAATTACCTTATTGATAGCCATTATTTTAGCCTGTAGAATACTATATTTATTTGCTAGTTTAAACAACGATCGCTTCTCAAATTCTTCGATGTAGATCCAGCTCCAACACCATTCTTCATCTTGGAACAATCTCTGATTCTATTAGATGAGGAGCCTTCTATTATATGACGAAAGTGATTTGGGCTTATAGTAATCCATAACATAGGTTATAGTTATAGTTTCCAGAATGCTGCTGTGAAACCAACAACCATTGGCTTTCCATCTGACCACCTCCTTTAGCGAATATTTCCTCGTTTGAAGATCACCTGGGATCCAATTAAGTATTGCGAATAATGCTTTGGTTGACGTGGTGTGTATGCCACCTTAAATGTGGGTGCTATTCTGCGCATCACACCTTCAAAACTTCCACCCACACTGTAACTACATAAAAGACATTTTTCTTGATCACAGATTTGTGAATCTCCTGTAAACTAAGGCTGAGCTAATAGTGGATTCAAATAGCTCAGAGATGGTTGAGTTATTGAGCCATTAGGGCTTCTTTGATCGATGTTGGTTCTACATTATTAAAGACTCATTCCATCATCATAAGCTGCCGTCTTAAAATCTAGGGAGTCCATTTTCACAATCAGTTTGTTAAGGGCGAGAATCCATAGCAGAGGTACTGTGGGCCACTTATTGCTAGTCTGTTAGTTAAGGTTTTATTATTCTATATTCAAGTAGCTCAGAGATAAATCCGATGGTTGAGTTATTAATCTAAAATTCCATTAGGGCTTCTTTGATCGATGTCGGTTCGACATTATTAAAGGCTCCTCCCATATCCACAAAGGCCGCTAGAGTAAAATTATTATATTAAAGTGATTTCTTCATATACTCTACGATCGTGTGAATAGCCGTCTCAACAGACTCACCCTTTGTGTACGCATGATGGATGCACACTTGATGCATGTGAGTCAATTAGTTCCTCCAGTGTTTTCAGCAGAAAAGATGACAGGCTTATAGGTTTGTAGTCTTTTGGCTTTGAATGTAAAGTTTTTCCTTCTTTCAGGATAAATACGACCTCAATAAAGGACCGCTTTTGGGGAACATATGACTACGAGTGAAAGGCCTGATATATTTAGTTAGTATTCACATACAGCAATTTTTTTTATTGCAATTCTGACTTCGTAGGCGTGAGCGCTAATTTAGAATAGCGGCAATTAAAATTGCTGTGTGTATACCCCAATTAAGAAACCTGACACCCCATCTTCAGTTATCTCAAGCATATTTTAGCTAAAAAAGGTATTTGTCGGTAATGGGTACGCGAGATTCGACATAGCCGAACATAGTCCTGATTTCGTTATAAGATGGATATGTTTATGCAATTCTTGCATCAATATTAGCCCCAAATTGAGGCTCTTAAGTTAAAAAAAAAACGATTACACAATTATTTACGAAAAAATAATTTCAAGACCACTATGCGCTTTGAAATCACATCTTTTCTCAAACATTTTTTCTGTGTCTAAGTAGTAAGCACATAGCTCTTCCTGTATTATAATTTGTGTCTCCACAAAAGCTTAGAATCTAGAATTACGACGTTGTAAAATGCGCTCGAAAAATATTAACACACATTTTGTCTTATAATTTTTTTCCTATGCAATGTTTTAATTTTTTTTATCTAATTATATTTGACAAATATGCTAGTAATTATTTTCAATGACAACCATGTTGATTTGTTGTGAGTTTGATCAAAATGAGCGACGAAAATGATGTACGTGCTATATATTATTAAACAATTTTCAAAAAAATCTAAATTGATCCTACAAATAATTGGCCAAAGGATTAAATGTCTGCTGTCAAACTATTTCCCATATTATTAAATAGTATCAGGAGAATTTGATCATTGATATGAAACAATGTTCGGGGAGAAAAAAGGTCCATATGATATTTGGAAAGCCAAGGAAACTGAAAGCTCAATACTCAGGCTAATAAATTATAAAAGTTAACGCTAAAGCGGACTGAAATGCTGCAAAAAAATTTAGCAGCCAAGAATAGGGCACGGAAATTAATATCAAATTTCATACAAAAATTATATTGTAAAATGCACGACGAAACGTGTTTTTGGAAGCTTCATAGTCAAAAATTAATGTTAAGATAAGTTTAAGACTGAATTTGTTCCAATTTGACATCATGTTACTACTTAAAACGATCAAGAGTGGTACCGATCTGATAGTTTTTATACTAAGAGAGATCAATTCTCAGAATTATCTGGAGCTAAGACCAGTGCAGAGATATTGAACATTTATTAAAAGATAATTGAAGAGGAGCAAAGAAATGTCCTAAAATATTGAAGATTTTAAAAGGAGTTGGGCAAATCTCATATGAAAGGGTTGGCAAAAAAGGTCTACAAGTTCATAAATATTAATAGAATAAAGAATATATTTTTCTATGATCTGTATTATATTAACAATACAGATAATAATTAAAATTTTTTCCAACGCACTCCTTATTTAAATTACTTTAAAAGTTTTTTGATAAACTTATTACCTCAAGTAATGATGTCATGAAAATATTCCCTGTTATTTTGAGCTCTTAACTCTTTACATTTTATTTTTTTTTTATTATAACAATAAATTTGAAAATTTCAACTCCATATAACGACTACTTTATTATCAATCCATTCTAATTCCTTCCCACTGTGCAGTGTATGAAAACTACATGTACTTAGAACATTACAATACATTTGTATATTGAAGTACCTTTGGTATCTACTCCTCACCACCAGCTGGATATCATTTGTGTACATTGAGGTGATGTACATATTAAATTTGCATGTGTATAAACTAGGAAATACAAGAGAAATGGGGAAAAACTACAAAAAGAAAAAAATATATATATTTAAATACAGGTGATATACATTGAGGTGCAAAATAAAAACTAAAACAAATATTCTACTACTATGTTTATACTTTTAGTTGTAAAGATAAAAAAAACAAATACCAGACATAATCATGTCTACAATGGCAAAGTGAGATAATGAAGATGTTGATAACGATGACAAAGATAATAATTATGATGATAATGATCATTATGATGATGAATATATTCGTAATACAAAATGTGTACCTTACATACTTGTACAACAACAACTACTTTACTTTTTATCATAGAAAATGAAATGTTTTGTAATTCTGAAGTTGAGTGACTAAAGTAAAGTGTAGTTTTTCCTTAACGAAATTGATTTTTGTTAGCAGAGTAGTTTTAGTTGTTGGTGTTTGCTTTTTTTCTTTTTTTGCTATTTTTCCCTTTAATACAAACTAGATACATTCATACAGTTAGTTAATCATTTATTCACATACTTATTCGTTCATTGAATGAATGTATGTATGAATGATTCATTTAATATACGAATTTATTTTTAATTTTACTTTTATAAGCAAATCAACAACAAACATTTAAACGAATCGAATTAAGTTACAACCGTTACAGTAGAGGAAAAATATAAAAAAACAACCAACTAACAAACATAAGGGTGTTTTGTTTGACAATCATCATGTGTCAAAAAAGATTAAAAAAATATATAAAACTTTGTAATAAATAAATAAAATGGTCTAGAATTTATTGACACATGTTTTAATATATTTTGTATGTAAGTAGTGTTCGTATGAGTGAATTTGAGGTTTAAGCTGACAAAAAACACAAAAAAAAATGTAGAAAAAATTCATACATATAATGATTATGATAAGTTTTTCTTTTTTGTCAGGTGGATTTGTAACGAACCATTTTATTATTTTATGATTGTTTCTACTTTGTTCTGCTGGTTGAACTCACACTCTTCTTAGTCATACAAAAGTGTATTCAATTCTGCTCCATTTCTGTCATTTCAAATGTATGTTTATAAATGTGGGATATTTTTTTAAAGGGACACAAACTCAATGGTTCATTGCACTATGGGACTGAAAAATATACTCAAAAAAAAAAAAAAATATGTGGGTTATTAGAAAAATTTTGTTGATGGTGCAAACAATTTTAATAAAGGAAGTTTCCCTCTCTAGATTTTATGTGCACACACAATGAAAAAATATGGTGAATAGTAACTTTAAACGAATACTGTCATATTATGGTTGCAGTTTATGGTTGTCTGTTTATGGTTGTCTGTAAATTATATTATGATTAGATGTAGCAATAAAAAATGTTGCAATAAAAAATGTTTAATCTACAATCTTATTTTGTTGCATATGTACTTGATTCATGTATACAGCAATAAATTGGTTGAATCACTATAAAAATACTTATAGAGTCGGAAAGCAAATATGCCAATAAATATATAAATAAATAAATAAATAAATAAATAAATAAATAAATAAAAAAAAATATGGTGAATAGTAACTATGTTCGAAAACTGTCATATTGTGATTAGAGTTTATGGTGGTCTGCAAATTATACAACCATATTTTTGGAGTGATGAATCAAAATTTAATCAATACGAATCAGATGGAAAGAAAAATGTATGGCATCCTACAAAGCAGGAGTTCAATCCATGTTATACCCTGAAAACCATTAAGCATGGAGGTGTTTCCATAATGGTGTGGGGTGCTTTTTCATGGCACGGNNGTCCGTTCAGTGGATTTTTATGTAAATTTTTTTTTTTTTTTTTGAAAACCTCTGGAACGATGTGGAAGCGNGTNTANGTTTAAAACAGNCAAGTAATTTCGTCTGAATTATGGNTAGCNGTTCANAGNACTTGGAACTCGATNCCTACCACTAGNNTGTNGATCCCTNNTAGAAANTGNGCCACGAAGATNGGAAGCAGTAATAAAACAAAAGNGTTATCCAACAAAATATTGAAAAAAAATTATAATGTTNCGATTTCTATGAGTTATCTAAAGTTGGGTGGGCTAATTAGTTGTCCAAGTAAATTTGGACCTTTTTATGAAAAACAATTAAATATTTGGTTTCTATGTTATATGTAATAATTAGACTATAGTATGCAAAACATATCCCTGGAATAAATATGTTTTAAAAGTTTGTTTATTAAAAGAAAATAAATACTTTAAAATATTACTTAAGGGTGGGCTAATTATATTTTTCGAAAAATATCAACTCTATTTGGTGCTTTTAAAAACAATTTCTTTATGTTTGTTTACATTATCATATGAGTCCCTTATACGTTCACACAAACGATGAAGATCATGGGCAATATAAGTTACATGTATTAGTTTTGGATAGAATACTGCGATAGCTTTAGCAGCCTTTACCATGTATTTTGAAGCATCGGTCACAAATAACAAAATTAGGTTTTTATTAAAATTCACGTGTACTATTTTTATAGCATCACCAAACAGTCTTATTATTAAGAATTTGATTCGAGAAAAAATATAATGTAATTTTTCGTATATTTATTTTATAAATTCAAAGAGCGATTTCCATTATTTCAAACATGGATCATATATCATTTTTCACTTAAGCGTCTAAAGAAAAAAACATAATAGTTTAAGAAAATACTTTGATTTTAATGAAATCATTAAATTTTCACAATTTTACGCATTTCAATCTAAATTCCTATTTATATTTTACAATTAATTTATTATCTTTACAGCTTTGTTACCACCGAATGGGCTGGTAGTACCATTGAATTAAATACGGATCTTCGAAGAAATGGTAATGTACATATTTCCTTAACCTCAACAATTCAAAACTCTTTAACCCTATAACTCTTATAAAAAAAATCTTCCTACAGAAGTTGATACTTTATATAATCGTCGCAAACCCTATCGCGTTATAGAGAAAAATGGTCGGGAAAATGTTTCCTTTAAGAAAATCCCAGAAAAATCATGGCGTTATATAAGGGATTTTGTAACAACATTGGTAAGGTGGATCTTACCTAAAAGATTTTTAATCTATAGTACAACAACATCAACCACTGTAAATAATACACAAACTTCATTAGACTGTGATGATGAGAAATTAACAAGTGATAACAAAATTTTAGCTGATACTGTACAATTAAAAGCCAATGATGAAAACAAAATTACAGATGACAATAAAATTAGTGAAACGAATGCAATTAATGATAATGATGATGATAATGATTTAGAAAATAGTAATAATAATCGTGTTATATTTGGTTTATACGATTAGAATTAATGTGTTATTAACAAATATTAACATTTTATTAACATAACAACAAAAACAACAACATTTGTCTGCCTATACATACTCTCTCTCTCTCTATGTTTTTTTTATTAGTTTATTAAACAAAATAAAAATCTATTTGTCATATCAAAATATTAATCCACTAATAAAACTCATTTCCATGTGTTCACAATGATTGGCGTTTATCTTATTTATCAATTTGAGTATCTTTTTTGAAATTTCTTTGTTTAGATTGAATTAGATTGGAAATATATGTTGGCCATGTTTATTGGCAGTTATTTTCTAAGTTGGACTTTCTTTGCCATTCTCTGTTATATGGTGGCATTTTCCCATGGCGATCTTATGTTTGATGAGGTAACTGGAGAACGTTTGGGTGAAGGCAAAGATCCTTGTATTATTGGTGTTTATGATTTTACTTCGATGTTTGTTTATTCAATTGAAACTCAAACAACTATTGGTTTTGGTGAAAAGTATCCCAGTGAAGAGTGTCCAGAAACTATGTTTTTATTTATTTTACAAATAATTGTTTCTATAGCCATAGAGGGTGGTATGATAAGTATTATTTATGCTAAAACTGCTAGACCAGCTAAACAATTAACGAAATTAAAATTTAGTGATAAAGCGGTGGTATGTAATGGGTTATTATATATAGCAAACCAAGAAAATTAAATACTTAATTATTTAATCTATTCCCCAACAGATTTGTCATCGTGATGGTAAACTATGTTTACTATTTCGTGTCTGTGATCCACGAGAACAACAAACTATTGAGTCCAAAATAAGAGTTTATATGATCATAGATAAACCGTAAGTTTTTTTCCTAATAAATACTACAAATCTTATACAAAATTCTTCCTTTCCTTAGTACTAAAGAAGGTGAATTGATTAAAACTCATACTGAGTTGAAATTGGAAAATAAAGGTCAACAAATTATTATATGGCCGGAAATAGTATGTCATGTTATTGATGAAACTTCTCCTCTTTCACATTTCAAATGTGCTAAAGATGTTACAAGTGCCCAATTTGAATTGTATGTTAGTATTGTTGGTGTTTCTGCTGCAACAGCTCAAGTTACCGAAGCAAGAACATCATATGTGCCAAGAGAAATTTTTTGGGGTCAACGTTTTATAAATATTATTAAATATGATAGTTTAAATGAACGTTATGTTATCGATTATGGTAATTTTAATACCACAATATCGGTAAGTTTTATTATTTTTAAAGTTTGTGGAATAATTTTAATAAAAATATTTTCTTTTTATTATTTGAAAGGTTGATATGACGCATGATTTGGATAGGATAGAGGAAATTGAAAATGAAAAATAAAGTGATAATTGTTATTCAATATACATTAAAATAATAATTGAATCATAAATCTAATTTAGATAAAATATCAAAAAAGTATTGTAGAAGTTTAATGTTATTGATAATAAATATTAGAAATATAAATTTATGTTTATTTTAATCCTATACGTATATATACGTATTTTTAAAGTCTTTCTATAACCTTGCAATTCCTAACTTCATCGACTGAACGATTTTAAAAATATTATAGAAATTATTTATTTAAAGAAAAGCTTAAACATTTAACTTAAATAAAAAATTATATATAACTTTCTTGTCTATTTTTGATACCATAGAAAATTGTGTCATCAATTTGACGAAGTGTAGTCGTGCAGGATAAAGTAAATCTATTTTTGGTTTAAGAGGAGTCCGTAAACTTACGGGCTATTAATTATATTCTTTAGATTCCGTTTTGATGAAGGCAATACTATACTTACTCATTTCAAAATGTTTTTTATTATTATTTCATTTGCAACCTTTCAGGAAGTATTTTTTGTTAATGACAAATTAAAAATGAACGATCGATTTCCTTTATAAGCTATTAGGCAGTACATAGTTCTATTATTTTACCGATATTTAAGGTCTTCATTTTTTCAATTCTTAAATAGTCGATTTTTCGACTTTTTTAATTTTGGAATAATCGACTTTTCTACTATTTTCGACTTTTTCCGACTATTTTTTTCTTTCGAATATTTTCGACTTTATCCGACTATTTTCGAATTTTTCCGATTTTCCGATTTTTTCCGACTATTTTCAACTTTTTCCGACTTTTCGACTTATTTCGACTATTTTCGACTTTGTTCGACTTTTGGCATCAAGAAAGTCGATTTATCGACAATTTTCAAATCAAAAAGTCGATTTCGACTTTTCGACTTTTTACAACAAAAAGCCGATTGTTCGATTATTCGAAAGTCGATTTGATAAACGCTAATTCACATGTTAATCTTTTTGACTGCAATAGGGTGCCTCAATAGAGTTGTAATATAGAACCTGCAATTGTGGATTTCGCTAGAGATAACCATGAAATAACTGATGATTATCTTTAGCCTTCAAAAGGTCAAGCGGCACGCGACTAATCCTGGACTGGTTTAACACTTGTGCGATTTGGTAACATTTGACGAAGCTTGGTTCATATACCTGCAGCTTTCAGATATGATGAGTACTACTACACGCTAGTTTGCGTGTCGATCACACTAGGGCTTGCCATGGTGATGTTTGATGAGTCTATGTGGTCTTGTGGATTATGAATTTGATGAATATACAGTTGCTTCTGGAGGGTCTTGCCCCTTAAAACTGTTCAGAATTGAAATGCACACTGTTTTGGTCTATTAAATTATATTATTGTTATATTTCGTAAATCGTGTTAACTCATTTACTTTATCCTGAAAGCCATTGAATGTATTGTTGATACTGTTGTTGTATTTGAAGTGGGGATTTTCCGCATCATGATTCTGACGTGTTTCGTTGTTAATTCGTGACTTGAACCTAAGATGACACCATACCAATCATCTAAACTAGGTGGATATGGGATGCAATCGGTTGTGAATAGAATTTCGGAATTTGTTTCAATTCCTGCACATACCACATGAATTCAGATTATTTGAGTCAAAAGATGTTGTAGCTGTATCGACAACTCTACACCAAGAGATCTTATTCAGGTGCATAGATGTGGATGTTACCCAATTGCAAAAAAGCTTCCTATTTTAATAATTAATTTTGATATTTCCAATTTTCTAATTTATATTTTAAAACCCAGCAAAATATATCAGAAGTTGTTCTAAATTCACAGCATTTTCATTATATACCAAGTACGTTTTAGTTATGAATTTCATATTCTAAAATTGTTCTTTTTAGCAAC
>MINK01191309.1:0-15086 GCA_001735545.1 Phormia regina | reverse complement strand
ATGGAACTACTTCAGGTTCAGTAACATCAATGATTTTACTAATGATTGGTATGCTCTTTATATTTATTAATAATAAAACACTTATGAAAAATTTTCAAATTCATAGAAATACATTTATTTTAAAAATCGTGCAAATTCAAATAAATTACAATTACATACTGCAACTAATTTCAAACTCTTTGCAGTTAAGAAATCCATAAATTTTAAATAAATACAATAAAAAAATAATAAACAAAATAAAAAAGAATTAAATAAAAAAAAAAAAAACAATTTTATTAAAATACTAATCCTTTACAAATTGTTGCAATTGCTTCTTCAACAATTCATTTTCTTCTTTCAGTCTTAAAAACTCATTAACAAATGGATCTGTCTGCAATAAAATACCCAAACAATCACGTATTTCTTCTGTTTGCTCAGAGCGCTGATTCCATAAATTAAAATTATGGGTAAATATTTGCCATTTATTATTTTCTGCCAAAAATTTCATTTCAAATTCTAATTGATTAAAACGTTCTAGCATTTCGGAACGTAATTCTGCAATTGCTTGATTAACATCAGATGAACCTGTGCCTGTTACCTTTACTTGTGCTATAGGTTTCTTGGTAGCGGTAGAGGTGACATGAGGTGGTGGTGGAGGTTTTGAAGTAGCCAATAAGCCATCCATAGAAGTTCTTTCACGATGTGGCGTGCTATTAAAATCAACCGGCAATGGTTTTAGGCGACATTGTACAAAATCGAAATCCATATTAGGATTCTCTTTATCACTATCAGATGTTAGACTATGGCTAGAAATTTCTGAAACCTCTTGCGTACCTTTTTCCTCTTCCATAATTTGAGTTAATTTGCCAGCCATTGGAGTAGGTTGTGGTGTATTGCTGCGATCTCTTAGGGGGCCTTTAATAATATCTGATGAATTCATTTTTATATCAAAAGAATCATTTTGTGTGCCAGAAGTATTTGTAGCTAAAGCATTTATACCCACGAAAGACATGCGATTTTCATCTGCCACTGGTTTGCGGGAAAGTACATCCCAATCAAAACTATCACGACGGGGAGCAAATCTAGGTGATAATTTTTCTTGACCACGATTTGCTTGAAAATCAAGAAAATCGCAAAATGAATCACGATGTGCTCGAGTATTTTCCGTTACTCCCAAAAGATTTGTGGCTATAGATTTACGCAAATCTGTACTGCCTGTGGTCGCAGGCATCGCTACTACCGAATGTTCTGCTCCAACGCCAGAACTAGAAAAACTTGCACTGTTATCTGCAGCCACGGGTGCAAACGCCACCCTTGTAACACCACAATCATGAATTTTTTTCGATGCCATAAATACTTTGGTATTACGCATATCATATGTTGTGAGTTCACCCTTTAAATTACCCACACAAAAGTATGTACCACACTCACTAGCTGCCACTGTTGACAATGGATGACAATATATTAATTGTACTGGTTTCACTTTACGCCTCGTATCAAATATATTTATAACACAATCATAACCTACACTTATTAAAGTATCAGGATTGGCAGGAGACATGCATAAATCTCGACATTGTGCTCCATGAGCATCTGTGGCATGAAATAATTTACGTTTAGAGTGAACATCATATATGGTGACAGCACCTTTATAAGAGGCTATAGATAACTGAAATCGTTTTGTGGGATGAAAACGTGCCAATGTTGAACTGTAAAGTTAAGTTTTTGTTTTTTTTTTCAAAAAAAAAAAAGGAAATTTGTAATGAATATCTTGATGGATGGGCTATTTATGATCATGAAGTATTAAATTACACTGTTATATTCTTAAAATTAACCTTTTTTTAAAACTTATTTGTCAACCTATATATCGCATTTTTTTAAACAAAGATCACCGAAAATTCATCATAACAAAATAATAAAAATTTAAAATCCAAAATTTGTATATTGTTGAAAGTAGATATTTATAAAGAACAAATTATAAACTTAAAATTCTATATTCTATATTCCAAAAAATAAAAATTTTTTAAAAAGTTTAAAATTTATTAAAAAAAAAAAATTTTTTTGAGACACATCGGGCTGAAAAAAACGTTTGATTTTCCTATTAATGATCATCATTTATTTTTCCCTTAACTTTAGGTAAACTATAAATTTTATGAAAACTTCTATAGTAATGTAAAAAAACAATCAAAAATTTATTATTATGCGAAAGATCTCACTTTTTTCATATTAGTATTATTGGTTTTAGCATGCGACTTTATTTATACTCTTGCATTATTGACCAATATTAACTGTTTTCTTTACATTGCTCTTATAATTTATAGTCGATCATGCCAAAATAATGTGAATGGTAATTAATTTCTACTTAAAAATTTTCTCTACAAATTTAATGATCCAGGAAAAACAGGTATTATAAAAATGAATTTTTATAAATGTAATTGGAAGCTAACAGCTTTGCTAAACTACAAAACTAACTTTGATTAGCTAAGTATTTTTAAAATGATCCGCTTTTTGTTACTTCAACCTAATCCTTTTAACCTTAGTGAAAAAAATAATTGTACTTACTTGCCATCTATATTAAATGAATCAATTTTAGTTTTCGTCCTATGACCATATATATTAATAGAACCATTTTCAAACACTGAAGCTATATACTCATCGGAGGCATTATAATCCAAATATAAAACAGAATTGCGATTTGAATCTAAAAAATAAGAAAAAATTAATAAAAAAAAAAAAAATAATAATAATAAGTTCCAATAATAAAACTCACCTGCACTAAATTTATGTATAAATTCTGATTTATTATAATTGTACAATTTAACCTGGCCATTAGCTAAACCCACAGCCATTTCTTCCAAAGACTGTTTGGCACAGGCCACACAATAAACATTATCTATGGTAAGTTTACGTACACGTTGTATATCTGCTTCTGCATATTGAAAATTATTAAAAAATAAATTATATTATCTTATACATATATATCTTTGGTAACATTACTTACTTTGAGCCTTTTCCTTGATGCGCATTATTTCTAAACCTGATTTTTTATTAACTTCAACAAAGATGCGCTGTTGAGCATAGAATTGAAAATCTGTATTTTCGCCATTAGCATGTTGATATATTGACTTTGTTTCTAAATCGTTGAAATCTGTTAAGACCGTAGTCTTAGCTGTTGATATTAAATACATTTTTATTATATATTTTCACTTTTTTTGTGATATTTTTGAAATTCTCGAGAAAACTTGCAGATATTAAAAAAGCGCCTTTTTCAGTTGAAAAAACTTGACAGTTTTTTAAATTTTCCAATTGGTGTCAGAAATGTCAATTGGTGCATTATTGCAGCGTTGTATTGAAAAGTAGTATATGGAAATTTGTTAGTTTTTTGTTTAAATATATAAAATAAATTTCATAATTAATTAAGACTCCCTTCCTTAAAAATAAAAAAAAACTACATTAATATAGCACAAAACAGCAAAATCATCTTACAGAAAAAAAATTAACAAAGCACAATCTAAATCAGTTGTATTATAATTTTTATTTTTTAAAAGGTAGTAAAAAAAATTGTATAGTTACTATATTTTACGTCTCTGATATTTTCTGATAAGAAGAATCAGATTAAAAGAAAATAATAAAAACAAATAACATATGTGTGGTCAACAGTGATGTATAAAAGTACTAACACAACTTAATTTAAACATTTTAAATTAAACTTAAATAAAACAATTTTTATGTTTATTTGCTAAAATCTTCCTCAGAACTAACCATTTTTTAAAGTTCGTTTAAAAATTAAAGAATATTTTTTGTATTTCTCTTATCAACTGGAACACTTTATCCACTCACTGTACACTAAACATATTTTTTTTTGTTTCCCCCGGCCATTCTTTACATAACCTTACACATTTAACAAACTTTAAATATACTCAATATATTTTTTCCATATATTATAAACTAAATGAAATAACAATTATGTAAAAGATATTCTACATGATATTTTACACTAAAAAACAGTCCTTTATTCCTTCTTTGTGTCTTTACCCTCATTAGCTTCGGCTTCTTTTAGCAACAAAGACTCAATGCCGACTTTCTTAAGTTCTTCGATTAAATCTCCACTTTGATGCATTTGCAAAAGAATATCACAACCACCAACGAATTCACCATTAATGAATACTTGTGGTATGGTGGGCCATTCTGTGAACTCTTTAATGTCTGCAAGATAAATAAATTACTTTAAGAAAACTATGTAACAAACTTTGTTGTAGGAACCTACTTTGTCTCAATTCATCACTTTGCAAAACATCATGGGCATCATATTGAACACCATGCATACGCAGGATTTGTACTACAGCATTACTGAAACCACAGCGAGGAGCTTCGGGATTACCTTTCATAAATACCACAACTTTATTGGTATTAACTAGTTGTTTTAAGATTTCCTTGCTGTAGGTTTGTGGTGCTCCGCCTTCAGCCGAGAAAAGTCGAAAAGATTGTTGTGTCAATAAATTCGCGGAGCGGTAAATATTTGGTTTCAAAATTTGTCTAATTAGGCTGGCCATATTTGTTTAATTATCTTAAATTTTAGTTTATTCGAAAAATTAATCACAAAAAGAATTTCAACACGTAACTTCTCTTCTCCAGTGATATTCAATTTGAAAAGAATTGGTCGTAAAAGAAGATGAAAACAAAGTCAAATAATAAAACCAGCGTTGCTAGAAAATGTAGTAGAGAATCAACAAAGTATTAAAAGAATTATTTTATAACTATAATAAATTTACAAACAGCAAAGTTTATAAACAGTTCTTTTTTTTTATATTGCTAATTAAATCTTGAAGATTGTCAGAATTTTGTTTACATAAATACATGTATAATTTTATTTTTTCTTTAGTTTTTAGTTCTTGTACAGTTATTAGTTCTTGTATTTTTTTAATAGTGTAACAAAATTACAAAATTTCTCAAATCATAAAAAATACATATGCTATTTCTTTGCTCAGTCTTTTTCATTTTATGCTGTGCTGAAAATTTAAGCGAAAAATACAAAACAAGAAAACACAATTTCTTGTTTTGATTATATTTCGCAATAAAAAAATGTGTTAAAAACGAAACAATTATTTTAATACAATTTTCCCCATAAAATTCCCGCTTTTCTATTACATTATCCCCCATCTTACTGCTATTTTGTACAACATTGCAAGTGCCACTTTTTTCTTCGTCGTGGAATGTCAAAAATCATTCAAAGAAAAACACACGAATAATTACAAAAAATTAAGAAAAAAATTTGTGGATAATACTGCAAAATATTCTAAAAAATATGTGTATTATTTAAAAATTCATGTATATTTTATAAAAATTAAATGGTATTGTTAAATATAATAAAATTAAAACAGAAAATTTGTGATTTTTAAGAAATATATGTAAGTTTGTATAAGTGTGAGTGTGTAAATGTTAACGACGAAAGCAAGTTAAAAAAACAAATAAAAAAGAAAAAATTGCAACACCATCATTGAAAACCAATACCAGCAAAAGTATAAAAAAATATTGTATAGTAAAAATTAAAAAAGAACACCCATTTGTGGAAAAAATTCTAATACGAAAATTTTGCAATAAGAGTTGTAATTTTATAAAAAAAACAGTGTTCAACTATGAATCGTACTGATGGCTTAGTGAGACGTGCCGTACGTCCTAGAGAAAATGGTGCCGAAGGTGGTGGCAGTGCATCCGGAAATGCTAATACCCCCGAGGATAATCCTGATATGTTGGATAATAGAGATCAAGAAGATAATATTGATGATGGTGATTCCAAAGAAACACGTTTAACATTAATGGAAGAAGTTCTACTATTGGGTTTAAAAGATAAAGAGGTTAGTTAGCATACCCCTATTTTTTGTTTTAATCAACTATAATTTTATCATATAAATTATTTCTTTATTTGCTTTTGAAAATGAATATTTAATATTGTTTCTTAATTTATGTAAATTTCTTTGTTTTACAAAAAAACAAAAACTTATGAAAAAGGTAACAACAAATCTTGTTTGTTATTTTTTATGGTGTTAATACACTCCACATATTATCAATTCAATCATATCCATCCATTTCCATCATCATCGTCGTCATCTTCCACATCATCTTTTATTTGATTGTTTTTGTTTGTTGTTCTTCTTTATTTTGTTGTAGTTTTTTCTTGCTTCTTTCAGTTGTTTTTTTAGCATTAATTGAATTTCTTTACATAGTGTCATGTGTACAAGTCGTTGTACAAGTAAATTAAAAAGTCTTGTTTTGATGACGTTGTTGTATATTTTTTGTTTTTGCTTTATTTCTAAGTTCTTTTATCAAACTCATCTATGTCAGCAGCCTGAATGCCTGCACCTGCCACTTACTCACTCGGTCCATCAGTCAGTCATTCACATCTTGAGGATTTTTTCTTAGATTTTTTTGTTTAAATTAATAATAAAAAGCTAAATTACGTTTGCAGCATTTTAATTAGATGCAATAAAAAACCTTGGCTTATTTGGTTATATTTAATAAAGCTTAAATGAGTTTTCTGTATTACGAATACAGATTGGGAAGTGTGCAATAGGATGAAATGGAATTTAAAAATTTTCGATTAATGCATTAGGTTCTTGCAAATTTTATTTTATAAATTTGTTGTTGTTTTAAAGTTTTATTTTTTAAATTCTTATTTTTAATGTATTGTTAAAAATATTACATCTCAATGTTTAGATTTGCGTGAACTGGACTATGTGCAAAACATCTCTTATAGCGTTTTCTTTTCTGAAGAAAGATGTTACCTTGTTAATGTGTAACATTTTTTAAGCATTACCTTCACCCACATAAAATGGTACTCTTTTTATGATTACAATAGAACAAAAAATCTGAGTCCAGTTTTGTGATTGTGTTATTTTTTTAATATAATTTCGGATTTTTTGAAGAAACTTTAAATTTTTGGGTAAATTTTTGATTTTTTGGATTTTTTATGAAATGTAGCATTTTCAGTGAATTATGGCAAAATCTTGGATTTTTGTTAAAATTTTGAATTTTTGGTGAAATTTAAAATTTTGGTAAAATTTTCTATTTTTTGTTAAATTTTAGATTTTTGCTGAATTTTTGGATTCGTATTTTCGGTGGAATTTTGAGTTTTTGGAAAAGATTTGGGATTTTGGTGATTATTTGGATTTTTGTTGAAATTTCCATAATTTGGTAAAATTTAAATTTTTTCTCGCAGTGTGCTGTAATGAAGTGCATCAAGATCATCCTCCAATTTTTGGGGGCTAAAATATGTAACATATTTTTTAAATTTAAAGGCAATTAGAAAGAACATCCAACACATTTAATTGTTACATACAACAGAGGGCATAGGGCAAAATAAAGGCAAGATTTGAACCAGAAAATAAACTTTAAATGAAAGTAATTTCCAACTTGTATATTAATTTAAATTTGTTCATATCTTTTTTTTTTATTCAAACATGCAATTTTACTTATTTCAGACATTTTTTATATACATGTATTATGTTTTAATGTATGTATTGTTTGGTTGATGTTGTTGTTGTAGCAGCTAGAACATCTCAACAATTTTCAGTCAGGGGGTTCTGCATCGAGGTCAAGTCCGATGAATTGATGGTTGTGTCCACAAATCCGTTGGATACAGAAAAGTAGGATTCGCAGGAGAGTTGAAAATGTGGTGGATGTCATGTGGGCCTTCACAACATGTTGGGCATAAGTTGGGGACGGCACGGTCTATGCTAGACCAGTAGGCATTGACCTCAGTTGAGCTAGAGCCTCCTTAAACGACATTCAAGCGGTAACTTGCAACTGCTGAATTGATAGCGTCTCTGTAAATGACGTTCAAAGCTGTCAAATACGAGTTGCGTTCCAATGGATCCTGAACATATCTNNACAATTTTCAGTCAGGGGGTTCTGCATCGAGGTCAAGTCCGATGAATTGATGGTTGTGTCCATAAATCCGTTAGACACAGAAAAGTAAGATTCGCAGGAGAGTTGAAAATGTGGTGGGGGTCATGTGGGCCCTCACCACATGCTGGGCATAAGTTGAGGACTGCACGGTCTATGCTAGACCAGTAGGCATTGAGTCTGTTACTCCATCCCGACCTTAGTTGAGCTAGAGCCTCCTAAAACGACATTCAAGCGGTAACTTGCAACCGCTGAATCGATAGCGTCTCTTTGAATGTCGTTCAAAGCTGTCAAGTACGAGTTGCGGTCCAATGGATCCTGAACATATCTTAGTATGTTCTCCTCGTACTTACGCCTGACATGCCTTGGGGGGAGGGGGGAATCCTACTGTGTATACCCACGACAGCCGGTTCTACGCACCGGAATGACCCGAAATATTTCGGCCAAGGGCTGTCAACTTAGCTTGTTGTTGCATCGTATTGTTTGGTGTATTCTGATGATATTGAAGATTACAAATAATTAAACATTTAACAGCTATATTTTATACAATTAGTTCCCAAAAAGTTTAATTAGAAATTTTTGCAATAAATATTTAACACTATTTTACACGAATTCATGGCAGTTTTGATAAATGCATATTTATGTTGACACTTTTTTCATAATTAGACATTTAGTCAACATAAAAATTAAGTTAGCGAATTATGGAACAGAAATACATATATCAATAGTAATGAATAAGTCCTTTCTCATAATGTTCTAAAATATAAACTTGATAAAATAGTATTAAAAAAATCATAGAAAATTTTACTAAAAGTTTAATTTTGCGAGAATGAAAACAAATTTAAAAATATTTTTTTGCTTAATATATATTAGACCTCGTTTGTCGTTCAAATGTTGTATTTTCTTTTACAAAAATTCAAGATTGTACGGGTATACGGTTGATGTTTTTTTAATGTTTCAGCTTTCGTAAATTAAATAATTAAACCAAAAAATATTTTGGGGATAAGTTTAAATATTCCAATCTCAAACTTTAGAAGGATACATCTTTTTTTACCATATGTTTGAATAGTATTTTTTCTAGGCGATTCATTTGTATAACTAATTACGACAATAATAATTTTTATATATTTTTTTAATTATTTTATTTTGTTTAATCAATATTTTTTGAATTTAATAATTTTTGAAAATGATTTCGAAAAATTACTTTTTTATACGCAACACCACCATAGGATAAGGTATTTAATTCGACTCAGCCCTTCGACTCAGAATCACTTCCTGAGTCGATTGATATTGGTTAGGCACCCATAAAAATGTTCTCCCGAAACGTAAAAAATACCTTTGATATAGAAAATAATTTAATAAAATTTGATACAGAGAAGTTTGATGTAATTATAAATCTGTCTATAATTGTCCATAACTCCCATATAAAATACTTTTCCTAAAATCACTTTAAGGTACATACATATTAGTATCAAGTTCCCTTCAAACATTTGGATGATATCTTCTTGAAAAACATTTACGCAATATTTTTGTTTTTTTTATGTTAAAAGAAAATCATTTAAGCAATATTTTTATTTTTGTTCGAATATTTCCACTGGTTTTTAAACTCTTTTTTTTTTTTTGTAATTAAATTAATGTAATTTAAATTATTTTTTCCTAGAGAAAAATATGTTTCAATTTCACGGAGTTACGGACAATTTGATGGAATAGCCTTTTTCACTACAAACACTTAGAATTAGTAATGAGAATCATTTTTTTTTTGATGGAAGTGATTTTTTCCGCATATTCGTATGACTTCTCAAATCAAGCATTTAATTGGAAATTTTGTGATCTTTTATACACGATATTTTTCTGCCATAATCCCTGTGCAATTGCGACATAGAATTCCTGGTAAAGAAGTTAAAAATTGATGAGGGGATTTTCTCTCAAAATTCTTTTTAGTTTGCCTGAGTCCCACAGTCTTTAAGACACTATTTTTCTTAATTTCCAAGTGTCTAGGTTTTTATATAATATTATTATCAAAAAAACTGTATTTTGTGAAAGGACTGCTTTCCAAGCAATTGTTTTATTTAACCGATATAAGATTTCTTGAAAAATTTTATAAAGCTAGTTTTTTTATTTTCGATTGAATTTTAAACATATGATATATTGATTATGTTGTTTTAAACAGATTATTTTATTTTTTACATCCTTACTTTCAGCTAAAAATAAATAATTTATCAACAAATTTGCAATTTAATACTTTTGAGCGTGAAAAAGTCGATTTGAAATTCTTTTAATACCCCGTACATATTTTTATTTTCCATTCCTGGCATGATGGTAAAGCATTTTTACCATATATTTTTACAGATCGCCGGATGACGCACCATTCTTCCCGACTGGGGAAAATTCCGCATTACGAATATGAACATTCAGCAAATAATATTTTTTTCTTCTAACAATATAATCACTTTTGATTATTTTGCTTGTAGGGTATACCATAAAAAAGTGCATACATTTTTTCGGTGTGCATTACGCCTAATGATATTTTGATAATTTGATGGTAGAGATAATTGTTTGGGGCATTAGAGATATATTTGACAAATTTTTAGTAAATGTCTATTTTGAAATAGTTAGCTTTCCTTCTATTAAAACGAAACGGACTTACCCAGCAAAAAAAAAAAAAAAATACTGACTTGATGCAATACAACTGACGAAGCACATGATTGTTTACTATGCATTAAAGCTTCCAAATGTAATAGTTGTTACATACTCGCACATGCCATTACTATTGCTCTAGGCCAGTTTGCCAGGAAAATGCTGGTGCTAAATGTAAAGTTTTAACCACATTGCACTAGTTCATACTATTTTATATGAATGTGGGTCGTGAAAAACAGCCTTTTCGCTCTTGTTTTCCATAATACTACGTTGAATATTTCGGGCATATCAACAATATATAGCGCAAAGCACACACAATTTCAATAAGTATCAATCCCTATATCAAAATTCCAGTCCCTCCCAAAAATGTTTAAAAATTAAATAATATTGTCATCAATACTCGGCTACCTTGTATATAACCATTGAAAAAATTGGGAATTGGGACAAATGTGACCTTGTTCATAGTCCCATTAGTTTACGTAAGATCGAATGATATCAAAAAGTATAAACGCGCGAACAAAGTGTAGAAGATTGGCCTTAAGCCTTTTTTTATGTTTATGAACTTTCAGATTACAGATCTGAACTTATTAAAAATTTTAAAAAAGTTCTAAACAAGTTATGCTAAAAAATACGTCGATTATGCTAAAAAGCATTTAGCAGAATTTTTGAAAATAAATATGCAATTTCAAAATCCATTCTGCCAAATCTGGCAGAAAAAATGCTAAAATGGCAATACTGAGCACATAATTTAATTTTAAGGTCTTCATATCTTATTATTAAAATTTTAACAACAAAATAATCCAACGACTGGGTTAATATCATTTCGCGAAAGTATTCTATGTAGTTGCGCCTTAATGTTTTGCTTTTTGAAATACAAATGAATTTCATTAATAAAAATAATGTAGATTTTTGCTCTTTATACATTTTTAAAAAGTAGTTCATATAAAAAAAAAAAAATCCGGGAAGCTAGAATTTTTTGAGATCCCAAGTCTTGGGAGTTGCAGAAACCAGTCCCGTTTTCTATCTCTAACCACAACGCAATAAATTTTTTTTCGCGGAACAAAATCATATGGAGAAATTGTTTTATTTTCGATTGAATTATTTTTCCTTATTGAGATCATTATACTTCCAGCAAACACGGTGATGACTTTATCATTAGATAACAAACATGTTTCTCAAGCATGTGTCAAATGTGGATAGATGTTTAAATTTCAAGTTTGTATATAAAATGGGAATTATTTAAGAAAAAAACCTTTGAAAGATTATATTTTCTCAAATTGATATCTAATGTTATTATAAAATCATTATCAAACCTAAAGATAACTGTAAAAATATTTGAAAAATTTAACGCTCTTAACTTGGTATCAAAATGTTATCAAATTATTCATAAATCTTAAGAAAATTTTACAGAAAATTTTAAAAATGTATTTTCTCAACTTGAGGTCAAATTATTTATAAATCTTATAAATATTTGTAAACTCACAAATAATTTAAGAATAATTTAAATTAAATTATTAAATTGAAAAGTGAAAAAATATTTAAACGAAATTTAAGTGGCGGATATCACATTAAGTTACAATTGATATTTGAAAAATTTGATAATGATTTGATAATAATAGCATTTCTTAATTTGAGAATTAATAGAAGACATAATTTTCAAATTGTTATTTTCAAGCGTTCTTAAATGTTTGACCATTTTTAATTTGATATCCCACCTTTGTGTTTGCTGGGTTACTATGTTATTAATATCAGTGCTGCTACCAAGAATGTTACTAACTACACATATCCTATGAATAAATTACACATGATTTTTTTTCTTAATATGAAAGATATCAATTAAATATAACATTAGAAGAATTTTCTTAAAATAAAAACTTTGGGCAGTTACTTCGCATTTATATTGAAATGAATTATTTTCATGATATCCACTCATTACTGATTTGCTGTAAATCAATATTATTGAACGAAAATAATTTGCTGAATAATTTGTAATATAAACTTCACTTGTTCATTTTATATAAACCAGATTTTTCTGATTGAAAAGGTATTAAATTAAAATGCCTTAAAGAAAGTCATAGAAAACAACTAGAAGTCTAGGTCTTTTCATTCGCGTCCATTTTGCACAAACCACAAAAAAAAAAAATATATATTATTTATTTTTGATATTATATTTTGTTTATTTTAGAAATTATTTCGTAGAACAGAGTTTCTATTTTTAGTACTGAAAATTCAAAGAAATTTTAGTTTAAGCTCTTTTTAATATAGCACCAATATAAAATAATATAGCACCAATATATTTAAGTTTTTATTACTAATACACACTTAGAGTTATGTACTATTTTACTAACACACTCTTAGAGTTAGGAACCTCTGTCAAAGAGTAAGACTACTTCTATATACTTTGGCCTTAACTATAAACAAAAATTGATGTGAGTTTTCGGATCGCCTAAGAGGTCATATTGTTCTAATAAAACTAGGCAAATTATATTAAATGGCAGGAGCATTTTATTAAAACTAAATCTGGATTTACTTCTTTAGTACTTTAGATACCTAATTGTCAGAAGCAAATCCAAGTTGTCAAAAATGCCACTAGATTGTATATTTGCGTATTTTTAATAAATATATTGTAAAAAGAAAGAACTTAATTTTTAAGCCTCAGTATTTGAGAGTTAAAATTACAACACATGGGCTACACATGTAAATAAAAATTACACACAATATCTGTAATTACATATGAAGTAGCAACACTGCTCTGTGATCAATATTTTCCAGGTTTTTAAATTATATATATGTTAAGATTTTTCGACCGCACTCGAAAATGTTTATTTCAAAGAATACTAAGAAGAGAAAGCTTATCAATTTTGTACAACAACAACATTTCTCTCTTCTCACATACAAGATCTGTGTGAATTTAACACACTTGTCACAGAGAGTAACAACACAAATGAAAACAAATTAATTCTTTAAAATTTAAGGAAAATTACACACGCGACACATTTTTTCACAAACACACGATATTTTCATTATTTTTTTCTTTCTCATTTATTAAATTAAATATTTTTCACAAACTGAAAATATTTTTTTATTTTATTTTTGACATTTCTTTTTTGTATGTTGAAATTTAAATTGATTGAACATAGTTGATGCTTTTGGTATTAGAAATAATACAGAATTTAAAAAAAAACTAAATTATTTTCATATTCATAACCCAAAAGCCAAAAAAAATAATTATTTTAATATTTGTGGATGTAATCCGCAATATTGTTCAACCTGCTAATATAATTGTTATGAATTACATTTAATAATTTATTGATACTCTTTTGTGCAACTATGTATGATTATGATGTGTGGTGAAAGTGGTGTCAGCACTAATACATATAAATGAAATTTAACTAACACTATCATAAAATCACGTTTTTTTTTACAACAGAGTTAGGATTTTTTGACAAGCTTTCCATTCTTAGTATTCTTTGGTTTATTTCTTTAAATTAAAACATTATATATCCTTCAATTAACATATTAAATTTAATTATATTCTTATTTTTATTTTTTGATCAAAATTGAAATAATTTCCCTTAAAAAATCGCATAATAATAAATAAAAATATCCTTTTCCATCATCGTTAATTGCTTAATTAATGATTGTGTATTTAATTTTTATGGCATAACATTAGTCATATCATTACAATTTTTGTTTATATTGTTTTTCATGACTGATTTTATTTATGTGTTTTTTTTTCGATAAGCTATAGCTTTATTATACATAAAATTCATAATAAAAAAGAAGAAAAAATAAAAAAACAAATAAAAAAAACGTGTTTCATTTTTCATTATGTGTTCAGTTTGATGAGTTTTCAAACGCCAAAAAAATAAATAAATGGTAAAATCATTAATTATTGATGATATCTGATCAGAAAATGGAAAATTAATTCAAAGTGATTAAAAGTTTCCTGAAACACTGAAAATGTTATCATACAAACGTGCATTGTGTTTGTCATTTTTTGATAAAAAAATAGTATAATTAAAAACATTTTAGACAGTTTATTTGTTAAAATGAAAATTCTATAAACGAAATTGAAATGTTTATATTGTATAGCATAGTTCAAGGTGCTTTAATAATAAATGGTTCATCAAAGCGTATAAGTAATAAATAAATAAATGTAGCTTATACGTTAAGATTTTGATTAATAGTTTTGAAAAAAGAATTACAACTGTTTTAATGATTGCAATATTTAATGATATTTCTTTCTTTTAATATTAGAAATTTTAAGCCAACAAAAATGCAAAATGTTTTAGAGCAAATTACAAAAAAATGTATTTCTAAAAAATTATAATCATAGATTTTAGATCTTAACATTTCTAATTTTAACTAATACTTTTTTTTAAATTTGACCTCTTTCTGATTGAAACTTCTTAATTTATATTCATAACATGAATAAACATTAAACTTAGAGACATTTTAATTTGTTCAAAAATGTGTATTTTTGCGAAAACATTTTAATAGACAAAAATTATCCCCCCCCTCTGGTCAAAATGCGTATATGAAAAATTAAGTTAAATTTTCAAAAA
>MINK01191308.1:0-20745 GCA_001735545.1 Phormia regina | reverse complement strand
TAACCAAGTTTCTCTGATAGAAAAGTGCGGTAAACCATTTCCTCTATAAGAAAAGTGCGTAACCAAAATTTTCCTCTATAGAAAAAAGTGCGTAACCAAATTTTTCTCTAAATAGAAAAGTGCGTAAACCAATTTCTCTATAGAAGTGCGTAACCAATTTTTCTCTATAGAAAAAAGTGCGGAACCAATTTTTCTCTATAGAAAAAAGTGCGTGACCAATTTTTCTCTATGGAAAAAAGTGCGTGACCAATTTTTCTCTCTGGAAAAAAGTGCGTGACCAATTTTTCTCTCTGGAAAAAAGTGCGTGACCAGATCTTCTCTATAAGAAAAAGAGCGTGCCAACTATTTCTCCACAGAGAAAGTGCGTGGCGACTTTTTCTTTATAGAAAAAGTTCGTATCGATTTTTTCTGTAAAGGAAATAAGGCGTGACAACTGTTTCTCTAATTTCCATCTCTTTAATGTCTCATTTAAGCATTGATTATGTTTCTATTGTAACATCCATTTATTTAAATTTTATTTTTTGCATATTTTAGTTTTATTTATTTAAGTTTTAATTCCAATTTATAAATTAGAATATTAATTGGCTAGAGATCAAAAATTTGTTTAACATCATAAATATGAATATTAAAATATACTGCGTGACGTTTTATTTTTATTGCTGACTAGTTGGTCTGTTTGTCAGGCAGTTAGTCGATGCTAATAAATATTAACGGAATTCTGAATGATAACAAATAAAAACAATGATTTTAAAATTCATTGACCGGGCTTAATTTATGATTTCATAGTTTTTTTCTTTTTCTATTTTAAATAAGCATATAATTTAGATCTTTTTTGCTTAACTGGAAGTTATGGAATGTGTAAAGTATGACGAACAAATAGAGAAAAACAATTGTGTAAATTACATGGCACTTAAAAATTAGCGCATTGCCCCGATAGTCACTTGGATATATACTTATATATACGTATGTATATATGCCTATGTACATAACACTCAGACTGCTAAGTTTAGAGCTGGTTATATTAAAATCTACAGATTTTAAACGGAAGTTATTAAAAAACATTGTACTTGTATGTTATAATTAATATGTGTCAATTGTTGGTAAGCACCAAACGAGTAGATAAACTGAAATAAATTACATTTTAAATATTGATCATAATTGCAGAAGTTTTGTAATTTTTTATTACTGGTTAGCGTGAACATTATTTTTTTCGAAAAAAAGTTTATTTAAAAATTGTGAGAATTGTATTTTAAAATCTTGCTGAAAATTGGTAATAACTTTTATTGTACAAAAAAAAAAAAAACAAAAATACGTGGTTACTATTTCCATAGAAAAGCTCATGACAATCTATTGTAGCGAATAATTTTAAGACAACTTTTTCTCTAATAGAAAAGTTCTGTCGACAGATTACTCTCGCTAAAGAACATTTTCTATTATAGAAAAATGTTTCGTGACTACATTTTTCTAATAGAAAAAAGTTCGTGACTACAATCTTTTTTCTATAGAGAAAGTTCGTGACTACATTTTTTCTATAGAGAAAAGTTCGTTGACTACATTTTTTCATAGGAAAAAAGTTCGTGACTACATTTTTCTACTAGAAAAAAGTTTCGTGATTTACAATATTTTTTATGGAAAAAAAAGTTTTCGTTGACTTACATTTTTTCTAATAGAAAAAAATGTTGACTTTACATTTTTTCTATAGAAAAAATGGTTGACTACATTTTTGTAATAGAAAAAAATGGTTGACTACATTTTTTGTATAGAAAAAAAATGTTGACTACATTTTTTGTATAGAAAAAAATGGTTGGACTACATTGCTATAGAAAAAAATGCTTGACTTACATTTTTTTGATAATAGGAAAAAGTTCGTGACTACTTTTTTGTTATAGGAAAAAGTTCGTGACTACATTTTTTGTGATAGGAAAAGTTTCGTGGACTACATTTTCTATAGAAAAATGTTCTTGACTACATTTTTTCTATAGAAAAATGGTTCGTGACCATTTTTTCTATAGAAAAATGTTCGTGACTACATTTTTTCTATAGAAAATGTTCGGTGACTACATTTTTTCTATTAGGAAATTGTTGTTACTACATTGTTTTTTATAGAAATGTTTCGTTAACTACATTTTTTCTATTAGAAAAATGTTCGTTACGTAACATTTTTTCTATAGAAAAGTGTCGTGACTACATTCTTATATGAGAAAAATGTTTCGTGACTACATTTTTTCTATTAGAAAAATGTTACCTGACTAACATTTTTTCTAATAGGAAAAAGTTCGTGACTACATTTTTTCTATAGGAAAAAGTTCGTGACTACATTTTTTCTATAGAAAAAAGTTCGTGACTACATTTTTTCTATAGAAAAAAAAATCGTGGCTACTTTTACTCTATAGAAAGAAGTTTGTGACAAATTTATCTCTATAGAAAAAGTTCGTGACTAGTTTTTCTCTATAGAAAAATGTTCGTGCATAGTTTTTCTTTATGGAAAAAAGTTCTCTAGAGAAAGGAGTTTGTGCCTATTTTTTCTCTGTAGAAAGAAGTTTATGACAAATTTATCTCTATAGAAAAAGTATGTTCCAACTTTTTCTCTATAGAAAAAGTTTGGGTCTATTTTTTCTCTGTAGAAAAAGTTCGTGACTACTTTTTCTCCCAAGATAAAAGTTTGGAACTGACTTTTCACTATAGAAAAAGTTTGGACTAGCATTTCTCTATAGAAAAAAGTTCGTGAGCGTGACTACTTTTTCCTATAGAAAAAATAGCGTAACAACTTTTTCTCTATAGAAAAATAGCGTGACTACTTTTTCTCTACAGAAAAAGAGCGTGACTACTTTTTCTCTATAGAAAAAAGTGCGTGTCTACTTTTTCCCCTTAGAAAAAAGTTCGTAACACATTTTTTCTTAAAGAAAAAAAAAACTCGTGGCATCTATTTCTTTATAGATACAAGTTTGGGAATAACTTTTATCTTTAGAAAAAGTACGTGACTCTTTTTTATTTATAGAAAATATACAACTTTTTTTTTAAAATTACTTATTTTACGAAAATTACTTTTGCCCTTAACTTATAAGTAAATTTTCGTAACACATAATGCTCATCTTCCGTGAGATTACAAGACTAACATGAATTAATCCAGAAAAATATATATAAAGTTTAGCAAAAAGACATAAAGAAAACAAGAAAAACGTTAAGCTTGATTAAGGTTTTTGTAATCGTCTTTTTGTTGTAGACATGATAGCGATAACAAGTGAAACGGAAACTAAGTCAACTCTTCTTTAGTTTTCTTTATTTATATTTATAAATAAATATTTGCAACAATTGCTTTTGCTATTTGTCTGAGTGAGTAAGCTTCCGCTTCAATAGAGTAGATAATTATACGCATAGATTTGCTATAAAACCTTTTTTTAAAAAGAAGGTTTTATTTATTTATTTGTTTACTTGTTTTCGTTTTTGGACAAACTTACCTTTCTTAACAATTGATTACGTATTAAAATCTCTTCAGCACTACTATTTCGTCCCCCCACACGTTTTGTCGTTTGGGATTGTTGTGCAGGATGTTGTGATTGATAAGTTAAATTTCGTACGTGTATCTTTTGATAGGTATGAGAAATTTCCATATTCTTATTATCATTGTCACGAGTTGTATTTTCATTTTCCCTTCTCCTTGATACTTCACTGCCACTACCACTAACCGGGGATCTGCCATTTTTGTTACTTTCTCCTTCATAATACGAACAATTGTCCTCGTCACATGAGGAGGCACTACAACAACAAGGTGGCAAATTATTCTCTTCTTGATTTTCCATTGACATATAGGAATTATTCCAAAATATACCATTACTACCATTGCAACATGGTGGCGTGTTAGCTAGAGTCAAGTTGGGTGATCTTACTGTACTAGTGTTAGTGGAACATGTTACACAACTGCTAATTTCACTTATAGCATCAGTAGAGGATACCGGAGAACCAGCACATATTCTTTGATGATCTTGACTGAGAGCCGAACAGGGTCGATTAAAGAACATACCCGCCGAGTTGGAGAGATGACAACAGCAATCCCTTTCGGAATCACATAACGATTGATTGTCAGCATTTGAACTGCCACAACCCGAAGATGAAACTGAAGAAGCTGAGGAGCTGGTTAAAGAGCTGGAAGAATTTGTGGAATTTTGTGTGCAAACCGATGTTTGTGAAACAAATGAATTGGCTGAAGCACAAGAAGATCGACACAAATCATTGGATAATTGTGAACTTCTAACAAAGATCTTCACTGCATTATCATTACTATTAATGGGTTTTCTTATAGGTTTCTCCGTGATCATAAGTGAATCACATTCTATATAATCTTCCTGAGGCTCTTCTATAGTTTCCTCCTTAACCCAATCATCATCTATTTTAATTTGCGTGGTTGAGGTTTTATTACCTCCTGATGTTGTTTGTAAATTATTTTGTATCTTCAATCTTTGTTCGTTTTCAATGTTGCACTGTTTGGTGGCTGCCTTAGCTTGAGCAGAAGTATTATTTAACACTTCATTGGTGGTGGCCTTGGTAAGATTCTTTTTTGCAAAGTTATTAACATCATTGGGATCCGTTGTATTATAGTGACTATTAAAGGTGCTGTTTTGTACTATTTTCACTTGTGATCCTGTATTCTTTAAGGGTAAAATTTGTTCCTTTGTTTCGGTTGTTTTGTTATTTTCAAACTCTTTGCCATGTTTAAATTTTTCATAGGTATAATTTTCAAAGTGCTCGGATTTGGATAATGGCAATTTATTGTGTTCCTTAACATCCGAGCACTTATCGATGTTTTTTAACTGAGACATTCTTTTCTTATCGTCTTTAAAGTCATGCGAGGAAGATACACCCGAATCTGAGTTACTTTCCAAAGATAAACGTTTTAGTTTATTACACTCATCTTCATAGGTTTTGGGTTTATTTTCATGATCCGCTATAGACATGGGACAATTATCAAAATTACAATTTTTATAACCACAAGTAGATTTACGTTCCTGCTGTTCCTGTTCCTGATGCTTTAAATCGGGTTCATTTAATTGATTTATGATAAGCAGAGGTTGACGTTTTTTACGTATATGTATACGTTCGACTTTGGCTTTTTGATAATTTCCCACCGATATTCGGGTATTTCTTAATAGTTGTTGATCTATACCCAAAGAATTACGTTCTTGTATGGGAGTTTTTTCCATCTCCAAGTCACTAAGTTGATCTATAGATTTGGATTTTTGTATTTTATTTATTTTTCTAGAGCGTTCAGCTTCGGTTTTGGCGTTATTACTTTGTATTATAGAACGTGCAGTATGTTTATCTTGTATGGGTTTTGGTATACGAGAGGCTGCTCTTTGTTCCTTTGACTCGGTACGACGATATTTTACAGTCTCTTGACTTATTAAGGAACAACTATCAGAGGAGCAGGAAGAATTAGTACGAGAACATTCCTGTGAACATTCCGAACATTCTTCGGTACTTACACTAATCGAACTTTTGATTTGTTTGCCATTATCTTTTACAACCGAGGGAGGTTTAAGTCTACGATTGGGTTCCTTATGAGGCACTGGTGCTGGTCGATTAGGTTGTGGTGGATAGTTTTTTAGTTGTTTTTGGGCCTCAAACATTTGATTGATTTTTGCCACCGCTTCTTTAGGATTAACATTACTATCGGCTGTCTTTTCTGGTACAGGTTCTCGTGTAATTACCTTAGCTGATCCTTCTTTCTCCGTTTTACTATGCTCACACTCAGTACGCTCTATACGAGCTATACGATCTGCTCTTGACTTTATGCCAGCTCTGGCCATATCTCGCCTTATATCGCAAGTAGACATTTTATTACGATAATTCCAACTATTGGATTTTATAGCATCACCAGACATAGTACTATCCGATTCAGGGGAAGTATCATATGATGTTGAACAAAAACTTTTAGAACATTCTAAATTCTCCTCAAGACAAGAGGGTGGTTTGATAGTCTTAGGCGGTGAATTGGTAGTTCTTTTAGAATTCTGTAAAAATTGCCAAGATTCCACAGTGGGAGGTGGTGGTGGTAAAGGTTTATTAGGTGCCTCCAAACGATTAACAGTAACACGGGCTATATTTTTCCTATTCACCGTAGGTAGGACATGTGAAGTAGTGTTTACAGGGTGAGGAGTACATTTTTTAAATTCCATATAATTGTAATTGGGTACTGAACCCGTTTTGGTCATAAAGGCTTCTTTGCATTGGTGAACATAATTCACTTTGAGTAATTCCATTTGTGGCACTTCTGTACTGGACATACGTGAGTCCAAAGTACTATCCATGCCTATACTCATGGTTTCGCAAGAAGCTTTTCGTTGTATGCGATGCATTTTTGTCAGAAGATTTTGTTTAACGTTTTTTTTTTATTTATTTTAAATTGAGGGAATTAGGGAACATTGTTGTTGTAGCTTTTAGGCAGAACATTAGATTAAATAATTCTCGTGTGATTTATTTTTTTTTTAGGAATTTCAATCGTTGTCGTTAAAAAATCGTTTTAGTTTTTAATTTTTGTTTCGTAAATTTTGTACTTTTTTTTAAAATAAACTTTTTATGGCTTTTTTATTAATATTTGAATAATTTTTCGTTGTTTTTTTTCTCAGGGAATCTTAAATGTTTTTGGATTTTTTTTAATGATTTCAGTGCATTAATATGTTTGTAAATTTGTACATTTTATAATTTTCAATTGGCAATTTTGTTAATTATTCTTTTAATATTTTATTTAAAAACTTTTAGTTAAGCTTTTTAATATTTGCTATATTTGTATAAGATTTTCGTTGAGTTTTAATATAAATTTGACGAATTTTTTAAAATTACTTTTGCTGAATTTTTATTTAAATTTTAGAATATGATTTTCTTATTTATATTATTTTGTGAACTTTTATTTAGGTTTTATTTTCATTGAGTTTTTAGAGCAACTTGTGTTTTAATTTAAAGTATTTTGAGCTTTTCCTTATAGACGTTTTTAGCGAATTTGTGTTAATTTTGAAACCATTTTATTTTGAACACTTAAGCATTTTAAGCTTTTTATTATATTTTAAGCTTTAACAGTTCTTTTTGAGTTTTAAATGTTTTTTGTAATTCTCCTGTTTTTATTTTAATTATTTGTGGAGTTTTTAAAAATTTGTTTATATTTATTTTTAATACTTCTTTAGACACTTAAGCATTTGAGTTTTTTTTTCAATATATTTTAAGCTTTAACAGTTCTTTTTGAGATTGAGTTGAGCTTATAAAATCTTAGAACCTTTTTATTTGTTTTGTACTTTTTTTGTTTTAAAAGTTCTTTAAACACTTAAGCATTTTATTATATTTTAAGCTTTAACAGTTCTTTTGGAAATTTAAGTTCTTTTATAATACTTTTGTCTATAAGCTTATAAATCTTATAAACTTTTCTATTTAATTAGAATTTTTTTAATTTCTTTTAAAAGTTCTTTAAACACTTAAGCATTTTAAACTTTTTAATATATTTAAAGCTTTAACAGTTCTTTTCGAGATTTAGATTCTTTTATAATACTCTTGTCCATAAATTTACAAATCTTAGAACTTTTTTTTTATTTAAATTTTTTCCTTTACTTTTATTATTTTTAAAAGTTTTTTAAACACTTAAGCATTTTATTATATATTTTTAACTTTAACAATTCTTTTAGAGATTTTAATGTGTTTATAATTTTCTTGTCCTTATAATTCTTAGAACTTTTTTATTTTAAATATTTAAGGAATTTAAATAATATATAGACACTTAAGCATTTTAAGCTTTTTTATATTATTTTTTTAACGGTTCCTTTAAAGATTTAAGATTTTTTTTAATTTCCATAAGATTATAGTTCTTAGTATTTTATTTAATTACTTTACAATTATTTAAGAGAAAATTTTAAAAATTTTACGCTTTTTTAAAAAGACGAATTTGTTTTAATTTTAAGTCTTTAAAACTTGAGCTTTTTAGTGGCTTTTTTTCAAAGCTTTTCTAAATAAATTTTAAGCTTTAACAGTTCTTTTTGAGTTCTTTTTTTTAATAATATTAATAAATTCTCTTAACAGTCCTTTTAAGATTTTAATAATTCTCATTTAGTTTATGTTAAAAAATTCTTAAAACTTTTTTATTTTTTAAATTTTTCCATAAATTTTTTCAATAATTTTTGTTTGATTTCTCTAAGATTTTCCTTTTTCTTTTACAATTCTTTAAGAGAAAAATCTCTAGTGTTCAAAATAGTTTTCAAAATTAGTCATATAAATAGTAGCACAATTTCTTTTGCTATTTTTTTTTTGCTCCAAATAATACACAAGTTTTTCTTTCTTTACTCATATAATTATAATTTTGTTTTATAAAAATTTTTTCCCTATAACAAATAAATATTTCTTTTTATTTTCATCATACATTTCTTTGAAATCCACTTAAAGGGCCATTTATTTTTGAAATCACTTCTTTTTTTTTCTATTATTATTATTGTAGCAAAATTAACCTTGGTTGGGCTTTTTATTATTATTATTTATATATATTTTTTTAAATAAATTTTATACTTTCATTTATTATATTTTGTTTATTACAACCAAAATCAACATGGTAGATGATTTGTTTTTTCTATACAACAAAATCTGTTATTATTCATATAAATTTAAAAATAAATATTTTTTCTTCTTTTATTTTAGCCAAAATACACAATATAATAAATATTTTAACATAATTATATAAAAAAAAATAAACGGTCTACTATTTCTTTTTTTTAATTTTTTTCTTTATTTATTTGAATTTTTGACACTTTAAACTTAATCTTTAAAAAAAATACATTTGCTATTGATAGACTTTCAAACCCAGCTCATTACAACTCGTTTCGTTTAGATTTCATTTGAATTTGAATAGAAATAAAAACCGTACGCGCTCGTTTATCATTAAAAAAAATATATATATAAATCTTATTCCGTTGGCATGATGTTTAACCGTCAAAAGTTCGTCTTAAACTATTTGGTTTAAGCCAAACATAAATTAAATAAACATACAAATATCCACACAAATGTATTCTACATTTAAAACAAGTTTGAAGGCAACATGTTGAGTCAAACATGTAGGAACATTAAATGTAAACAAATGTTATTCTGCATAAGTGAGTTACTTTTTTTTCTTTTTATTGTAAATAGTGAAAAAAAAGATCTTGTAGCAACTTGCAACCAATTTTTCTTAAAATAAAAGTTTAATGACCATTTCTGGGGTTATCAAGTTTATACCAACCTCTTTCCATTGTTTCTTTTTTTTACTATTAAAGGCTTATGATCCAACAAATATTCTTTATTTCTTAAGAGTTTTGTATTTCATATGAAATTTAAATTTATATAAAACTAATCTATAGGTAAGTGGTAAGTAAGAACTATTGATGATTTTCATTAATTTATTTTAAACCATAAATCAATTTGTAAGTTTGTTTTTCTTTGTAGTTCATTAAATTCTTTTTCCTAAAATGATTAATGTTTTTAAAGTGTTTTTTTTTTTAAATCAAACTAGATTTTAAAAACGTGTTGTTATGCCCCTCCATTATAAACCAATCTTATATAGAGAGTACTTATAGCTAGACATCTGTATATGTATTGTCTTGTTTAACATGACATGATCTTTTTTTCTTCTTCTTCTTAATTTTCTAATTTAGATTTTATTTTATTGATTGTAAGTAATACGATCATAAAAAATGTCGTAAGTTATGTAAAGAAAAATTACCTTATCAAGCTTTGAAACGTTTTAGGTAATAAAAAGGTAAGTAGGTTTTTTTTTTTCTTTAGTATTTAGTATTTTTTTTTTTAAATGGAAGTAAAATAAAAAGTATTACAGAGTGTTTTTTTTCAAATAATGATCATTAATTTACATTACAAACAATATTCTACAATAGAAAAAAAAAAATTACAGTGAACTCGCGCGAATATGGAACATCCAATATAATGAATATCCACTAGGGAATCTAATTAATCGGGTGTTTCAGACTATGCGTTATTTAACAATAATTATTTTGAGTTTTTTAAGTTTATCGCTTAATATTCGACTAATGCCAAATTTATTCATTTAACCGATTGCTTTAGTAATACATAATTGACATATAAATAATTACTATTTAGTCATTTAGGACTTCATGGAGATAATATAGATTTTATCTTAATGAGATCTGTCGCTCATTTTTTCAGAAAATTACTTAGGCATTTTCAAGTTTAAATTAATCAGTAGTTTATTTTTCTTATTTTGTTCAAAATCATTTTTGTTATAAAATATAGTGTCATATTCATAGCCATATTATTTTTGCAGGAATCCAAAGGATATAATATTTGTGGACAAGTTTCAAGAATTTTATTAAAAATTTTTACATCTTTCAACGTTGCATTTGTTAAATAAAAATGTCTCAAGTTAAGAAAATACTATTCAGAGAAGTAAGAAAGAATCTAAACGTTGGATTCAGAAATAATGCAAAATCCGATGAGTCCAAAAAATATTCCATTTTTGGTACCTATTATGGGAGAAGAATGTCATGAATAGTGAAATTATATTATATTGGGAACAAGAAAAAAATATTTCAGATTATTTTTTAATAAAATTATTAACTAAATTTGTATTGGAGTAATATAATTAATTTTCTAATTGTTATTAATTTATATTTTAAATAAAATGACAGTTCTTACAAAAAAATGTAAAGAAAAATTAAATTTTCTTCTATAAAAAAATTTAGAAATAAAAGATAAATTTGACTAGTTTTTCAACAATCTTCAGCTCATTATGTCGTTTTAAGAAAAGCAGTAATAATGAAATCAATTATTGTAGTCAATTAAAAATTAATTAATATTACAAATTTCGTAACTTTTTCTTGTGTACTTTGAAAGAAAACTCTATTGTATTTATTTTTGCTTCAAATTCTATTATCCAATTTAGAAATGACGTTGACATAAATTTAAAATAAAAAAATTTTTAAATTATAACACAAAAAAAGTAGATATCGGTTAATCGGTTGTTCGACAAATATTATTCGGTTTATTTGTTATTCGAAAATAGACAGTTTTCAATTATTCGAACAATTAATCGACAAAAATTGATCGGTTAACCAGATGGCGGTTAATCGATTGGATACCCTACTATCCACTAATGTGAACACTTAGTTTTTAATATGGGCGCTCTAAATAGTGAACAATTTTTATTTTTTTTTTATTTTTTGGGGATTTTTTAATTTGTAGAAGCATTTATTTTTAATGTTGGGAGTTCCCGAATTAATAAATATCATAGTATGCCATTATTTTAAAGGTATTTAATGCTAGTCGCTTTATGTAACTTGTTGCGTTAGGTTCGTGAATTTATTTTTAAAATTAGTACTGTTTAAAAACAGTCGAAAGTTTTTATCCTTAAATGAAAAATGCGAAATTTTGGAATATTTAAAAAAAGGATCGAGTGTTACAGTGTTAAGTAAAAAGTAGTATAAAGTTGCAAAATCAACGATATGTTCAATAAAAAATAAAAAAGACAATATTTTAAAATGTGTGAACAATACGTTTTATTACGATCTTCAGAGCTTCCAAAAATGGAAAAATCGCTCTATAAGTGGTTTATTTGCATGCGGAATAAAAACCTCCCTGTAAGTGGGTTGAAAAATTCACCAAAAACATAAGTGAAAACGGAAATGACTTCAATGCTAGCAATGGGTGGCTACAAAATTTAAAAAGAGATACGGAATTCGGCTCCTTCAGATTCTTTTAAAATTGAATTGAAAGCAAAGATAGAAGAAAAGTGGCAATCAGAGGATAGATCTTTAGAAAATACTGCTGCAGATCTTCTAAAGACATTGTGCCTTCAGGAAGTATTTACTGCTGTAAACATTAGAATTGGATCTATAATCCTTGTGAGGACGTCACGCCATTTGATGAAAATGATTTAATTGAAGAGTTCGACGATGATGACGACTGTTTTATTGAAGCGCCTGAAAACAACATTAAAGCCAAAGAAGCTGTCGAAATTTTTAACAAAGCTGTCCAATGGGCTGAATTTCAAATGGTCGATCAAACTGACATTAAAGTATTGAAAAAAATCAGGGAATTGGCGGTAAATAAGCTGGTCGAACAAAAGAAAAAACAGAAAATAATAACCGATTATTTCCATATTTAATTATTTATATATGTACCTACCTATCTGTTTTCATTGTAAATTTTATTTATTTTATTGTTGTAATATTTTGTTTGTCTTTTATGTACATACTACGTATGTACTTTTTATAAAATGAATTTTTAAAAACTTTTTATGTTCCAAATAAATTACAAAAAGTTTTTTTTAGTAATCTTTGCATTTTCATTCCTTGCAGAAATGATTTTAAGAAAGAATAACTTAGTAATATATATAAAAAATCACAATCGAAAATGTGAACAAATTCGAAAATATGACCTACCCCGACATTAATTAGTTCACGTTATCGAGAGTTCACTGTATATATTATTTTCATGTCAATTTCAATGATAAACAAATTTGAAATATACAAAATAAAAAAATCGATTACCAAGTGGTTTCAACTTGAAGCCAATTGGTATCAATATAAGTTAATGACTTAAAAATGCATTATAGTAAATCCTGTAACTTGTTATCCTGAAGATCCAACTTCATGAAATTTGGTATAGGCGTAGCAGAGCAGTGCATAATATTACCTTTGAAAGGAGGCACAAGAAACACCTCAGAGGCGCAGCTAAGGGAGCTCAAACTTAGGTACCTCTGACATATAAAATTTTTAATTTAATTGTTTTTCGCTTCTATTTTGTCTATATAACGAAGAATTATGTCAGCTAAGCAATGTAATTTAGCTGAGGAAAATCTAAAATATATTTCTTCAGATATTTTAAATTAAAGCAAAAAGTTTAAAAAATGTTGGTTTTTGTGAAACTATAAAAATTTTAACAGTAATAAAATCTTTGTAAGTAAAAATGCTTTAAATTATAATTAAATTTTCGGCGAATATAGTTTTTGTCATATATAATGAGAAAATGAAAGTGTTATAGTAATCCCAAAAAAAAAAAAAAAAAAAAAAAAAAAATTCACCGAAAATTCCAAAAATTAATTTTTTCACATTTTCGGCTATAAAACCCAAATTTTTCCGAAGTCCCGTAGAATTTGATTTAAAACTTTTCACAACATCTTGAATATTCTTAAAATATATTAAGCTTGTTGATTCGTGCTTTGTGATTTGAGAAACTATGGTCTAAAGTAAAAAATTTCATATAAAATGGGTCGAGTTCGGAAGGGTTTGGACCATGACTTATTGAGTTACTGGGATTGTTTTTTTATCTGAAAGTCATCTCTGTGAAGTTACCTTTCAGAAAAGTGCAAAATTATTATATGTTGTTAAAGAAAATTTTATTTTAGAGAAAAGAGAGTGTAGATACGTTTTCGGCTAAAAAACACAAAAATTCGTTGTTTTTGTAAAGTCAAAATGGGTTAAATTCGGGCGGGTGTGCACCATGACCAATTGAGTTATGAGACTTGTTTTTTATCTTAAAGTCAATTCTGTGAAGTTAACTTTCAGAAAATTGTAAAATGATTATATGTTGCTAAAGGAAATTTTATTTTAGAGAAAAAAGATACTTTTTTGCCTACAAAAAACGAAAAACTCGTAATTTTTGTCTGTCAATTCAAAATCGTTTAATTTTGAACTCGGTAAAGTTGTCGACTATTTTTTTTTTTTTTTTTTTGCTCAACAGATAATTTTCTTCTTAACTAGCTAAAAAAAAAATAAACCAAGAACTTGCAAGATTATAGTGCTTAAAAATTCAAAATCAATTAACTCGAAAACTATATGACATAAATAGAATATGTAGGCTTGTTTTTAATAGGCCTTATCAAATAAAAATATTTGAAATCGAGTCTCAAAATATACACATATTTTTCTGATTTTTATTTTAATTTAAGTTTAATTGAGGTTTATCTACTGGATTCAGAAAACATTATATATTTTTTGTAGATATTAATGACTCGATTAACCCTGATCTTGTGAATGTCTCTAAATCGGTTCACGCAAAAAGTGTCAATATTAACACTTTTAAGATTAAGTTATGAATGTTAACATACCATCGCGTGACAAATAAATCTGTACTNGTAAGCATGTTTTTTGAAGAGATTTATAAGTACTAACTATATTATTTCATTTTGCTTCATGTCATAAATGAATTTCTTGTGAAATAGATAAAATAGACAATACATTCCAGGTGACCAACTTTGGGATGTAGACCCGCTTGATTTCTATATCCTACAAATCAACTTCAAAAAACATCGGCACTTGTTCCATGTAATAATTTTATTTAAATATCTTTAACGGTTTCACAAAATTACAGAAGTTATTTAAAAAAGTTAAAGATTTAGAGGAGTTTAAGATTCCTTGGGGTCAGGGGTTTAGCAGATGACACCCACCAAAAATTGAACACCTCAGTATGTAATTCAACAAATATCATTTTGATACACTAAATTAAAAGGTTAAGTCTCAAATATACACAAATATTTTCTGACGTGCCAAACTTGTTATTTTTAATTTTAAGTTTAATGAGGTTTATCTTCTGGATTCAAGAAAACCATTAATATTTTATGTATTTTATTAATGGACTCGTTTTTAACCTGATCTTGTGAATGTCTCGAAATTTCGCTTCATCGCAAAAACTTTTAAGATTAAGTTATGAATGTTAACATACCATCGCGTGACAAATAAATCTGTACTAATTCTTGAAAAATATATCAATTATAACTTAATTATAAACTTCAAATGTAAAGTCAATGCCAAAATTAAATGTAAATTAAAAAAAAAAAAAAATCATTTCCAGTTTGAAGAACTACTGTAAATTACCTGATGCCTCATAAAGATTAAAAACATTAAAAAAAATACAAAATTTTATAATAAATTATAAGTAATAATATAAACAAATTAAATCTATTCTTTATAGCTTCATCAAACTTACCCCCAATCGATGATAATGATATAATGATATAAACTTTTTATGAACATTACGTACCTGCAAATAAATAAAACATAATAAAGAATTGAATTAAAATTTTATTGTTTAGATTAAAGTGTTTTTTTTTTAATAAAGACATTTAAATAAAATAAAATTATTAAATTAACAATATCTATGTATATTTTTTTCTTAAATTTTAAAACCTTCATAGAAAAACAAATATAAATATTTTTATTTTTAAAAAATAAAATTTTTGTGACCTCAAAAGTATCCACAACAAATAAATAAAATTGTCCAAAAACAAACAAATTTTGAAGATGTTTAACAATACAACATATAGGAAGTTTTATGATTAACATGAACTTCATCATGATGAGGTTCAATGCAGAGATAAATAAACATAAACTACAGCTAGTATTTTAAATGACCATGACTGTAAACTATTTTATTAAAGACCACGATTGCAGTTTAAAAATGCAATTTACATATGAATAGAATGAATACTTTTTTTTAGTGCATTTTCAAAACCCACTGATGTTGAGGTGTTTATAGCTGAAATTTGTATTTCAAATATTTGATTATTTTTTTTTAATGTATAAACAAATGAGTTAAATATTAGAAGGGATTTATAATTTTATGTAGATAGACCCGTTTACATTGTGAGCTTAAAGATATAATAAAATAACCGCTATTTTGAATTTTTGGAACTTTTTAATTTGAAAATTTATATGAATTGTTAATAAATTTTAAACAGCAGACAAATTAATTAGTTGGATGTAATCAAATTATTAGGTTAAATCCATAATTATATTAGAATTAGATTTTAGAAATTCTAATTTGTATATTTATTTAGGTTAAAAACTTTAAAGTTTTTTTAAAAGAATTTGCAAAAACACTTTCATTTTGAGAATTAAATAATGATTTTAATAAAACTGATTATATTTAAATGATAAGAATTAGACAAATTTAATTAAAAATTTCATTAAATAAATAAATAGATAGATAGATAGATGAAGCAGTAAGTGTAATTTCTGGAATAATTCCCTTGGATATGGCCGCCGACGAAGTCTATAAAGTATATACTACAACACAAGCAGATGCCGAAGGAAAGGGGCGTGAAAAAAGTTGATGGAGCGAAATAACACTTTGGTGAATTGGCAACGAAGATGGAAAGGCTCGGGTGATCCCGGACCTAAGAAAATGGATAGAATGCAAACACGGAGATATTAACTATTACCTTACTCAGTTCCTGACAGGTCATGGTGGCTACCGAAGCTACTTATTTAAGTTCGGTCATGATGACTCTCCAAACATGTTTAGATACAGAGGATGCAGAACACGTGGTATTCAAATGCACTAGATTTGAAGAACTAAAACATACACTCGAGGATGTAGTCGGAGCCAACATTACCCCCGATAACATTGTAACCGTAATGGTAACATCAGAACAAAATTGACAATTAGTTTTGAATTTCATAACGCAGATTCATCTGTTACTACGAGCAGAGGATCGCATACGCAAGGCTCAATGGAGAGCCTATGCAAACATGGAAGTAGCGTAAATGCTAATCAGCTCCGCGGTTTAATACCTAAAGGCAGTGCCGTGGGGAGAGTGTTGGAAGAATAGGAAGGCGGTTTAGTGAGTAGGCGACAAATAGCACCTAGTCGAATCTCACATAATGAATAACTATTCATATCTTTCGAAGATTGCGCACCCCATTACAAAAAAAAAACAGAGATAGATAGATCGATATATAGATAGATAGATAAATAAATGGAAAAATAAATGGAAAGATAGATAGATAGATGGATAGATAGATGGATAGATAGATATATAGATAGATAGATAGATAGATAGATAGATAGATAGAAGATAGATAGATAGAATAGATAGACATTATAGATAAGATAGAAATAGATAGATGGATGATATGATAGATAGACAGATAGATAAAAATAGATAGATAGATAGATAGATAGATAGATAAAGATAGAATAGATAGATAAGATAGATAGATAGATAGATAGATAAGATAGATAGATAGATAATAGATAGATCAGATAGATAGAGATCGATAGATAAGATAAATAATAAATGGAAAGATAGGTAGTTAGCTAGATAGAATAGATGGATTACTAAATGAAAATAATAAATAAGTCAGAATAATAATAGAATACAAATAGATAGATAGATAAATAAATAAAAAAATAAATAAATATATTCCTTAACCTAATTCTTCATTAGCCTTCTTGCAATAATCTCTAAAACTTAGGAATTTTTTTGAATAAATCGGATTATGAAACTTTTACTTGGTTAAACATTTATATTAACTTCTGGTAAGGCTGAAAGCCACATGTCTGTTAGTTGATCACTAAAAAAAAAAAAAAAAAGTATACACTAAGAAAGCACAATTAATTTTGACTGCATATATTTAAACTATAAATATTTATTAAATTTTAAATAAATAATATTACACATTTAATGTGGAATTACCACCTGCTTGTGAATGATTCAGACAATCTGACTGAATTTACTCTCGTTTTCATTGGTTTCCATTAAATCAGATTGGAAAACCACCACACACATTTAAAATATATATTTTAACTCTTCACCTTTTGACGGCTTAGTTTTTTTCTTTCATTTTCTGTCTTTAATTATACATTTTCTTAAACAAAACAAATGAAATTGAAATTAAGTTAGTTATACCGTTATAGAATGTAATTAGCCACCATCACCACCATCATCATTATCACCATTAAGTTTTAAATAAGCCAACTAACTTACTTGCCACCAGTTAAAGTGGTTAAAGAAAGAAAAACGAAATAGAAAAACATATGCGTACGATTGGAGCTTAAAGTTGAACAACAGAATTTGGTTTTTAAACAAGAAAGTCAGACATTAAAGTCATGTTAAAGATTATAAACCAGCCAAGTTATCATCATATATGTTATAGAGAAGAAGAAAAAATAAAGAAACTTCATTTATATTAAATTGAAAATGATAATAATGACTAACAATGATCATCATAATGATGACGTTGGCGTTAATCATGATGAAGATGATATACATCGTCATCGTATTAACTAGTCAAAGTAACAAGTGTTAGTAACACTTTCGTTACTACTCATACTTATATATACAACAAGTAAATATTATTATTTTTATTATTATTTTATTTTTTTTTGATTTCATCCTTCTTTGGGTTTTGGTTTGTTTTTTTTTTTGCGTTTCAGTTGTTATTCGTGTTGGAATTGTATCTTTTTTCAAATGTTGTAGCATCATCAGGAATCACTCAGTTGAGGTTATAAGAAAAAAAAAAAAAAAAACAAAAAAAAAAACAATTAATAAAAACAAACACTGAAAAGAAAAACAAACACTTACAAATATGCTACTGCATTTGTAGTAAAAAAAATAAATTAAACAACCAAAAAAAATTGGTTATGAATGAATTCCATGATTTTGTTGTCTACGCTTTAAATTTGTGAACATAAAACACTAAATACAAGAAGGTTTAAACTGGGTTTTCACTTTTCCTTAAATTATCTTAAATTTAAGGAAAGTATAGATAGATAGCAAGATGTCTTTGCTTTCATTTATCTATAATTAGTTAGTAATTTAAAAACAAAAAAATATATTTTTAATAATTTCACGAACAGCATTAACTTTAACCAAAATTTAAAATTAATTAAGACAAAAAATTAAACATCTTGCCAATTATAATTTTAAGTATCTGAATATTAATTGAAAAGGTAGAGTATAGAGAAAAACATAAAATTAATTTCAAACCCTGAAGCAGATAGCATTTCTATGAAAAATTTCAAATATTACGGCGAAAGAAATATATATGTCATCTATTCCATGAGAGAGAACGGTAACAAATATTTTCAAAGTCTTACAATTTCGCCTTTTAAATATTTCTATTTTTATTATTATTATTATTATTATTATTATTATTATTATTATTTTTTAATTTTGAAAAATTCACGATATTTATTTTCCGAAAAAAAAGTCGCAAAAGTGTCTAACTTCAAACTTCAATATCTCTAACAGTACTAAACGAATTTTAATGATTTAAATAGCTTATATAAGAAGAATATGTCCATTATAAAAGTAGTATTTTAAAAATAATATCATTCAAAAATTCTTTCATAATGCAAATATGAAAACCACCAAAGGTGGTTGGGGTATTATGTGATTGTGCAAATATTGTAACGCAGAGAAAAAATTTTCCTACACCGTTAGATTTAGAATCACTTTTTGAGTCGATTTAACGATGTCCGTCCGTGCGTCCGCCCGGTTGGCTGGCTGGCTGTCCATGTAAAGCTTGTGCGCAAAGTACAGGTCGCAATTTTNNACAAGGACGAAGCCTATTGATTTTGGTCATGATCGGCCCATTATTTCACCTAGCCCCCATACAAATGTTCTCCCGGAATAGAGTTTTAACACTCAAAAATACCTTAAAAATTGAAATATTTTAATGAAATTTTACATAAATAAGTTTTATGTAAGCATAAATCTATGTGCCAAATTTCATCAAGATCGGTCCATAATTTACCATAGCTCCCATATGAACCCTCTTTCGAAAATCACTTTAACGTGCATAAATCCCATAAAAATGTTAATATTAATTTAATATTCGACACATATAACATTTATATAAGTATAAGTGACCCTGCAAAATTTCATTAAGATCGGTCCATAATTGACCATAGCTCCCATATAAGACCCAATTTCGGGAATCACCAAAAAGTGCATAAATACATGTGAATCTTAGTATCAATGTAATATTCTGCAATAGTATGTTTTTATTTTCCACTTAATACAAGTATAGGTCCATAATTGGCTCCTTCCCGAATTTTGGTACACATAGGCAATGGTGTAGGGTATCATATGGTCGGTCTTGACCGACTATACCTTCTTCTCTCTTTTTTTTATTTTCAAACCTTTTAAATGAATTCAAACTTGAATGTTTCTTCCTTAAGCCACGACGCATCTTCTAATTTATACCAAAATTCTAATCAAAATTTATATATTTATGTATAAAAAATCATAACTTTGTTTTATACTTATTTCACCCCTTTCTTTCCTGTTTAACACAGTGTGTAAATAATAATTTGAGCATGCAAAAAATTCATAAAACTTTTAAAACAAAGAGCAAAAAAATAAAGAAAAAAAGTTTTGAAAACTTTTTCATTTGATTTGGTTAGTTGGTTGACTGACACACAAACACACACACACACACTCTTACGAGTATTGTTTGGTCTTAACAAAGTACTTAGAAATTCAGGATCAAAACTTATTTAACGCTTTTGTAATTCTCTCCAGCAGCGAAGAGGGAGAATATTTTGTTGGTGTTGGTTACACGCTTAACTACATACTAATACATCAAGGTTTAAGGTAAATGAAATTTCAATACATAAATTTATCTCATTTTAGCAAAAAAAAAAAAAAAAAAAAAAAAAACTCTAACAAATATACAAAATGAACAGGATATAAAAGTGAAAAAAGGAGTCACGTTAAAAGAAGATGAAAGAAAAAAAATTAAGCATAAATTATTGACAAATACTTGTCATATATACTCGTACTCGCACTCTCTTACTGCTACTTGATTTAAACAGAAAAAGATTGAAGAAAATATTGTTTGTTTTGTTTATTTCATTGATGATGAGTAGGGAGAAGGGAAAGTAGCAAGTTAAATTGCAAAAGTGCTGGTATAATAGCCAAAAAAGCTGACTCTGATATTTTTAAGTTTTTCTTTTTCATTATTAACAATATGAATAAATGTT